>JAHWXV010530498.1:0-13467 GCA_024586415.1 Phrixothrix hirtus | reverse complement strand
TGGGAGATATAACAATGTTGATATTGCCAAATTCTCAGTTGCATGGCCTATCAAAAAAGCCAATAAAAAATGTGGGTTGACATTTAAAAAAACATCGATGGCGTCATATCTACTTAGTGAACCACCCTGTAAATTTCAGTTGTACGTGAGAAAACTCTAAATTAAAAGTAAAAATCGACGTGTCCGAGCGTTTCTTCCAAAAATCATCTGTTGTATTTTTATTGAATTTATTCCATAATTTTTCCTCTCTCTGTATAATAAAACTTCCTATCAGAATATATAGATATATTTTAGAGGCAGACGAATTTATTGTATTTCATTATTTTAAAATGTGCTGATTACAAACAAATCGTTTGTTTTTTACATATCCTATACGTAGGGCTAGAACTTTCAACTAAAACGCTTGACATAGATTTTTTAACGTACGAGGGCGGTCTGATAATTAGCCGGTTTCTAAGAGATGGCGCCACTAATCACCGAATGTATATCATTTCTGTCAAATAAAATCTGTTAGCAGGCTGCATGTAAATTTCTACATCTATATGTATGTCATTTAGTGTATTAAAATAATCGATAAAAACAAATTTCGTGCATTGATTAAGCAATATTTTATGCGTGAAAAAACCGCGAAAGAAACAAAAGAAAAGCATAATTAATATTACAGCACATTTTCTACAGCAAATTCAACTGTAACTTATTGGATTGCAGAATTTAAACGTAATCGTACAAAGACAACTGATAAACATCGTTAAAGTTTGCCAGTCGAAGTGACTACCAAAGAAATGATCGATAAAATCCATGATACCGTTTTGAAAAATCAACAAGTGAAAGTACATGAGATAGCTGACATTAAAAACATCTCAACAGAATGCATAGGTAACATTTTGGATGAACATTTACATATGAAAAAGTTGCCAACAGGATGGGTGCCGCGTTTGTTGACAATCGAACAAACATGCAACCGTATTGTCATTTTAAAGCAATGTTTGGTGATGTTCCAATGTAATTCAGATGAATTTTTATATAGATTTATAACCTTAGATAAAATATGGATCCACCTGAAACAAAACGACAATCGAAACAATGGGTTGAAGCTGGTTCATGTGCGCCGAAGGAATCAAAAGTGGTTGCATCAGCTGGAATGGTTTTGGCGACTGTTGTTTGGGACGCACAAGGTATAATACTCATCGATTATCTTAAAACGCAAAAACCAATCACAGGAGATTATGATGTGGCATTACTGCACCGATTGCACGTTGAAATAATTTGGCAAAAAGGAAAGTACTTCTTCATCATAACAACGCACCATCTCACACATGGAAAACTCAACAGAAATTGGATGAATTACGCCACGAATTGCTACCACATCCACCATATTCTCATGATACAGCTCCCTGTGACTACTTCCTGTTCCTAAACCTGAAAAAATGGCTTAGTGGAATGAAATTCAAATCAAATGAGGAAGTTGAATGGGAAACTGACACATATTTTCGAGGACTTGATAAATCGTACTACAAGGATGGCCTAATAGAATTGGAAAAACGTTGCACTAAAGGAGCTAAAGGGAGACTATGTCGAGAAATAAAATGAAATTTTGAAGAAAAAGTTATGTCCTCATGTTCAAACCAGCTAGTTATCAGACCACCCTTGTACTTATCTAATTTATTTTCAGATTTTTCAATTGGATGATATATATTGAACGTGTGAGGTACCTTACCCTTAGTATTACGTTAAGAGCCTCTAAGTTAGTACGTCACTGGAATGATATACGCATTGATCGAAATCTCTTACAAAATAAACGATAGCGCCAATTGAAGGGTTTTTTCATTTCCTCTCGTTTTCGAAATATTTCGAAAAACGAATTTACACCCCAATTTTGAGAGACAATTTCATCTCTTAAATGGCTTTGGTTTCTGATAAAAAAATACGTATCAAGTACTCTTGTCTATATTATATGGGGAAAGCAGGAATCCACATTTGGTAATGTTCCTCTGTTAGTTAAAAATAAAGAGACAAGTAATGAATAAAATTAGTGGAAAATTCCAAACATTTCGTTTTATAGTGCTTAGGTAATAAATTCATTTAATTTAATTCATTTTTGCGGTAAGGTTACTCATTTCATTAATGATTTACCTTTTCCTTTTTATATGGTAGTAACGTTATAAATTCTAACTGCGCTTCACCTTTTATGTACCATTGTCTTGGTAAAACTCTAGGGAACTTTATTTAATGTTCCATAAATTCGCTAGGTGACTTATTGTAAGTCGAGGATACAGTTAAGATTTTGATGGGGAATGAAATGAGCAAACGAAACGTAATGTTGATCGTGTTTCTTTCTTTTAAGAAAATTGAGTATATCATGGCAGTGAACTAACTTAGTTACCACGCTTCCATAATGTTCTCTTTAAATTTATAAACCTAATGCTAGTATTTAAAAAAAAAACTTGTCCGTGTATGTTTCTTGTAGCTAACGGTTCTTTTGTTAATTCACATATTACAGGTTTTTATATTTGATAGCTGTTTTTATGTATTAGAAGCTAGATTAATTACGAAGCCAGACATGGAATGGTAGAAAGGTATATATTATAATTAATATTGTGGTTGATAAACTGGTAACGAAGTGTTCCTAGCCTTACACCTACATCTGTTAGCACTTCTTATCAACTTAATTTTGAGGCCAGCACATAAAAGAAATACCAATGCTAAATGTCAAATTATCTGCATTAATCAGTAGGTATCTGTTATTTTAAGAAACCATTTTTATCTACAGTCTAGTATAATGACTACCAATAATGAATATTTAGCTTTTATTACTTTACTTAATACTAATTCTTTAATTATACATTCATATATTACTCAATGTAAGCTAAGCAAAGTAAAATTTCTCATTTATATACGTATCTTGTAATTGGTGGTGCCAGATATTGTTTTATTAAACTTTTATCTTTGAAGTTAAAAGTTAAAAGAGATTTAGTTTATTCATAGCTACTTGCAATGACTAATTCATACGTATCTTTTCATATTATGAAAAGATTTCATTATCTTATAGAGTTGTTGTATTTTTGTATTGTTATATAATAATATTGATCAATTATACTGCTTTATCGTTAATTGTGTTTTTGTTAGTCACTTCAATCTCCAAAAGAAACTTACGATTTTTTTGTCTCGTCACTTTTAATTATAATCAGAAATCTGTAAAAGCTTTCTGAGATATTTTAAAGAGATTATTCTCTTTAATCACCACAGGCACCATGTGTTTTTTAAACATGCAATATAAGAAATGTCAGAATTTATAGTCAAACTTCACAACAAATCACTGGCTTAACGTTCATATAAAAATAGTTAAAATTGAACCGTAATAATTTATTTACACATTTATATAATTCAATTCAGAAACCTACTCCTAAAGCTTTAAAGTTGTCATTTGAAAAATCATCGATCCACTGAACGTTTTAATTTAATTAACGATAACTTGTAGGTCATTAGATCTGATATACAAAGCGGCACACTGAAAACAAATCAGATCAAATAACTCCAACAAATATGATGATTCAACAAAACCCAAAGACCGCGTCATTCTTTATTGGAATGGCGATGTCTTTCCACGTAAAATACTTGCTCTTATCTTCAACCCCCTGGGCAGGAGTACTAACCTGTCAAGAATTTTAAAAATAAAATGGGGTCAAATGGCACAGCAGATATTTCTCTTTGTCACCATTTATTTTTTTTTAGATTTGTCCAAATCGTTTAGAAGATAATTGGGCAAAGAATTTTCTAAAGGTTAATTTCTTTCGATGCCAAAATGCGGGTCATCGGTAGTCGATGATTTGCAGACGCTGTTTATTTTTAGTCAACAAAAATTTCCCGTATTTCAAAAATTTAGGTTAGTATTTCCACGGTTAATAAGCTCTAATACTTTGTTTTTGTTTGTTTACATATTTTCTACATGCAGATGAAATGTATAGCGTTAGTGGTTGGTGTCATTAATGGATTAACAAATTCCACAACTACAGTTCATACTAACCCTTAATTTAATGGGTTTATCTATATGCAACAACAAGATACAGTAATATGTTTCTTTTGTGAAATTAGCTTAGAGATGTAGAAAAAAGCAGATAGTCCCACTTTCGCTCATGTTAAGTATTTAACCAATTTTCGACTTTGAAAGCCATTACTTAGTACTTGTGGATACGATACTATACAACATTGGGAAGTTATGAATGTCTGATACCGCCGCTTATGATCGATGGTTAACTGATAGGACTTAAGATTGGTTTCTGGCTTCTATTGGATTAGAGATGCATGGTTTGGTTTGTAACAACATTATGCGATAAGATAAAACGAGTAATTCAATTGTTGAGCACATTTAAATATTCGCCAGGTTATCGATTTGAATATCTAATTTATACCATCCATAATTGCAAATATTATAACAATTGTAGCGAAGACTTTGCTGAAGTTCTACTGTATTTTACCGTTCCTAATTGCTGTTGGATTACCTCAAGTTTGCTCATTATACAAACCTGGGAACTACATCATGCAATGCATTCAGAAATACGCCGTGGAAGGAATTACAGCGTTAATAATTGTAACAAAATGTATGACCGACGATTACGGTACAACTTTTCAAATACGATTGAAATAAAAGCTCTGAAACACTACAGAAAGACTCATGGTCAAATAATGTGCTTTTTAGGACATTATTATTTGTTATTTGTTATTTTAATCATAGTTGTATATTTTGTGGGGCTCGTATGAATTGTGTCTTCACCAATAAATATTATAAATACATGTTTACGAATGCACTATGTTTCTAATTTATATTATAGTTGTACAACTAAATGCTACGATAATTTGTTTGCATAATTATATTTATACAGAGTGATATTAAAACCCAGCAACAAACTTTAACATAATCTCATAAAATAGAACACTTTTTTGGAAATAATTGAAATGTTAACTTTTGAGAACTTCAGGAAAATACGAATACAAATAAATACGTCTAGACAAAAGCTAATATTTACTGGGTGTAGTAAATGATGAAGCATGTTGTTTAGTATCAAATTACTATAGCTGTTTCTTTATTTAGTGTAAACGCTAATCTACATCAATTGAATGACTTACATTTTATGCGTTCGAGTTTTACGCAGTTAAATAATAATGTACGGTCTGAAGTTTATAGAAATATATTTAGAACAAGCTATTAATTAATCCTATAACCAATAATATAATAAATAAGAAGCTGCTTAACATTATTTTGTAAAACATTTGTTAATTAAAACCATACCTGGTCATTTCTGTCCAAAATTTATCAATGTCCAAATTAGGAATACTGGGAATGAATAGGTGCGTGGAAAAATTTGTCATTTTTAATTGCAAGAGGTTTAGTTTTTCGGCGAACCATGTTATTTGAATTGCCTTTATAATTTGAAACAAGTTGTATACTTTCAACTTAACAAAGTTGGTCTATAGAAAAGTAACGTATTATATATATTTTCTGAATTTAGATTGTTTAACCCTTGTAGCACCGAGTGGGGTACAAATCTACCCCAAGCATAGACTTTGCGGTAACTTTTTTGAAGCGACTCTTTGGCACTGAACGCATTTCTGGTTCCAAATTATACCCTTATGTGTAACTTTGGAAGGGCGTTTGATCCTATTTGTATTATTTCCTGAAATACGATTGGCATTTTGTGTTTAATAAATGCGTAAGTGTTTAGGCTAGTAGGTATATTGCAGCAAGCGGTATAACAATGCATCCCACTTGTACTATTTCGAGTGATTGTCCTGTCCCGGCTAGATAATTCGGGAAATTCCCCATTTCTAATCAAAAGCACGGAGATTCCCCGCATTTTTGAGCATCAAGAAAGCGTTCCATTTATTCTTTTGTCCAGAAGTTATCGATGTAATTGTTACTGAAACTAATAGAAAGGCACAAAAGGCTTACAAACAAGCAAGCAAGGAAAAGGTGTACTTACTTATCGCCAAGAAAGAAATTAAGGCAATTATTGATCTGCTCTTATTTTTTGGAGCCCTTCTCAGTTCTAAGGAACTAGTCAGAGTGCTTTGGAGCTAAGACTCATTGTTCTACCGACCAGTAGTGGCTCAAAATAGATATTGACTAACAAAGTCGTTTATAAGGTTTGATAATCACGAAACAAGAGAGGAAAGCAAAGCAACATAAAAACTAGCACCAATCAGAGAAATCTTAGATATCGCCGTATCTAACTGCAAAACGGCCTCAAACCAACCTACGTGCTCATCTTTGTGAAAATGACAAGCTCGCACTTTGCGTGGAAGAGATCTACGTGAAGAGAAACCCGACAGATACAGCCTCAAAGTTTGGGCCTTGGCCGATTGTAACAGCTTACACGATAAATATGCAAGTTTATTTATTTAGGTAAGAGTATTCCTGTGTGAATTGTTCGAAGCTAGTTTTGTAACTTCTTTCAAGAAGACTGCGCAACATAGCTGAGAAAGGCTAAGGTCAGCGAGTAGTTCTGGATATGGTACAGCACCTGCAACACGGCTATGAAGGTACAATGAATAATTCCTTTACAAGTTTGAAATTAGCGGATAAACTTTTGGAAAAACATAACCGTATCTGGTACGCTACAAAGAAATAAAACATTTATTCCTAGAGAACCACTTCCCTCTTCCTACAAAACGGAGCATTCGAGTATGTTTGCTTTTATGAAAAATAAAACATTGACTTCGTATTTTCCTAAGAAAAATCGCGTTGTTATTCTGCTGTCAACTGAACGCAATGATGATACAGTCAATGATGAACTTCGCGATTTTAAGCGGGATATAATTTTGCATTATAACAACACCAAAGGGGCTGTTGACACAAATGATCAGCTGGCAAAACAAACAAGTTGCCAATGGCAATATTTTTTCATTAACGGGATGTCGGAACCAGCAACGCGTTCAAGCTATGGGCAACTTCAAACCGAGATTGGTACAACGAACGTTTCGACAATAGAAGGTTATTCGTGTTGAAGTTGGGCAAGGAGCTTACTAAACCCAGTATAGTTCGTCGGTATAAGACGTATAAAGTGTTTACAAAGTGACGTCAGGCGAAATATGATAACCACATTTCCTGAACTTACAGACGAGGTAGAACAAACCAGCGAACCTACGAAGAGCAAGACTGAAAAGTGCCATATTTGTATCAGAAGAGACGATAGAAGGCCGAGAAAAATTTGTAACAAGCGTAAATGACATGTATGTATTAATCGTTCACATACTGAATTAATTTGTAATACCTGTCAATAGCTGTGTATTATTATACTACACACCGTATGTACAATGTCATGTCTTATAACTTTGCATCAGTTTTTTTAATAAAGCGTCTTGAGACGAACTAATGAAACAATGACCATCGAAACGTACTGGGGTAAATCTATACCCCATTCAGTATCCAACATAAGTGTTTTTGGTTGGGGCTAGCACGGTTAAGTTTAATTGTTTATACTTAGATAAGAAACTATTGAAAAAGTTCCCCTTTATTTCGGTTAACAATTGTTTATAATACTTATATTGTTAAATTTTACTGTAATTATGTTAGAGAACAAATATTTGGCGCTAGAAAGCGTTAAAAAATAATGGAAATCTAACTTGTTCATATTTTAAACACGGCATAGTGTATGTGGTTAAACTGCCAGTTTTTAAAGGACGTAGCTAAAATCGCAACATTCATCCAGTCCCCGCAAGCAATTTAGTTTCCAAACTAACCCCGGACTTTTACTGTCTCATTATATATAAAGTACTTTCTAACATTTTGTAATCGAAACCATTTCTATTTACTATACTCAAAAATTGTATAATAAACTTCTACTGAAGTTAACATTTCAAAAACAGAGTGACAATATAGCACCACTTCCGCTAAATAATTTAAAAATGCTGGAACGTAAATAGTTTACTACAATGAGATAATAACATGATATTATTACAACAATTTCAGTTTGATGACTTGCAAGTATTAGTCCTTTGAGAGTATGTGGTCAAGTAGCTAACTTTATTTTGTTGAAACTGTGCACAGTGTAATTTAAACTTTTAATTTTATAGAGATAGTTAGATCATTATTATAATGCTACAGTTGGAAAATTTTATACCCATGGGCTTATAGCACTCCAGTTATTTCAATAAAATTTAGTTTACCTTGATAATATCAATATAACTACATTTCCAATGATTAGGGCTTTATACACTTAGAAAAATTAATCAGCGAAACAATCAATAATTGGTTTATTTAACCATTTTTAAGTATTAAATACGAACAATGTGTTTGGAATGTTAACTTTTTAAGGTTACAATGATATTCTAAAATACTTGATGTAACTACCAAGTTAATACTTTATTGAACTCTCTGCTTATATTGTTCTAACAGTTGAACTTAGTCAAAGTTACGACGGATGTTAATTAATTTAACTTATTTAAGCTAGTTTTTCAACACTCTTTAATGTTGTAGAAGTAACCACAAAATATTACAGCAAAAGTTTTTACTTTCTTATATTAATAACTGAAAATATATTGAATCAATTTATTGTGGCATTTTAGAACAATATATATGCTACATATAATAAATGTATTTACTTCAGAACGAGATACCAGTAATTTTATTCGTGTTATTAATTTAGAGTTGGAAATAATTTAGGAATTGATATATGTCATTAATTCCAACGTTTTAAACTTGAAGTTTCGTGTTGTCGTTTTATACCTATAATAATTTTTCTTAAATATTATTTACTTACGTTAAAACAAAAGAATTTATTCTTTAAAAGTTTTATTTTAAAAGATGGTTTGTTCGGTTGAGTTTATAATTTATTCCTATTAAAGTAATGGTTTTCTAAAATTGAGGTAATACACCGTTTTTAATCTTTAAGTGATGCATTCATATTTAGAAGATAAAAATTATCTGCCAATAAAATGTAAATAATCAAGAATATTTTAATTAAAACCTATAATACCTTTAGTACTGAGCTTAATCCGTTTTATTTTCACTTTAAATAATATAAATTACATTGTCCATTTTAATATAATTATGGTCGGTAAATTAGAATATCAATTACCTATTTTCTGTGTTATAACTAACTTTTACATTTAAATAATATCAATTTAAATTTTTATTTAATGGAATTACGTATGCTGATGTGCAAACAGTTTCTTAAACTGTTGAAGGAAGATATTAGTTGCAGTTTTAATTAACAAATTTTTTTATTAATCTAATGCTACTTAAGCGTCAAATTCAACGATAAAGAGACAAATAAAACATTTTTTTGTATTTCATTTAATCGGGCACTGCACATTTAATCTAACCATTGTAAAGCAGTCATTTAAAGGTTGAAATCCATTGCTACCGAATTTAAAATTCCGTATTGGTTGAAGTAACACGTATTGTTGTTACAAACTATGGCAATTGAAATAAAAATGCAAGTTTTTTTTGTAAACAGTTTTATCTGTTACTGTAATTAATATCTTTTAGCATTCTTCGAGATTGTAAATTTACCGTTTTCGTTTTTCTGAATGTATAAATAAATAAGAAGAAACATAATTTAAGTAGAATTGTTCTATATATTACTGTTTGCTATTGGTTTTATAGAAGCAGTGTTGACCAAGTGCTGTTTGAGCTAAAGTTGAGTATTAAGTAAAGTATTCGGCAACTTCAAAAATTATAAGTATTTAACTTTTTAAAATTTAATAGCAACACTGAGTGTCCAGGATATAAGAGCATTATCCGTATATACAGATCTTTCGGGAACACAAATTTGTAAAAACTTTTAATATGCCTTAAAAAATTGTTTTTGTAAATTTCCGCGTAAAAATCTATTATGAATGCAGACCTGTATACGTTTTACTCTGAAACGAAGTTAAAAACATAAATACCACTTTGTTTTTGTTTACAAATTGTCATTTTACATTTACTATTAATGAACTTTTTCGAACCAAGGGCGCTAGCTGTTTTAATAAAAGTAATACGCATATTCATTAAATCACTTGCTTTTTTCGAAAATTCATCGCTTATTAATTATAAATATTATCAAAAAGGTTAGTTGTTAAATATATAAAGTTGAAAGTTTTATTAAAACCTGTTAATCCGCATTAATTTGTATAAAAGGTCCATACCTATTATTGCACACTAATTGGCCAAATTTGCATTACTACTTAGAGTTTTAATTATTTTCACAAAACTTATACACCAAAAATTCATTTTAAATATGAATAATACCATGATAATTATGAAAAACAATTTAAAGCGGCTTAATGCAATGTATAACACTTTAAAAAGTGAAAGTTAATTTAAAACTGTTCCAACTTCAATAATACAAATTATAAACCTACACAATTAAAAAATTACCAGAAATTGTAAGGAATAAAATTTTTTTTATTTTAAACGGCGTATCATTACATTTGCAAATATTTAATAATTAAGTGTGAGCATACACGTTAATGATGCTTTGAAATCGTATACGAAGTCGAACGTCCGTTTGGTTTCGGTCACTGGCTAAATTCCAGTCGGCCATCCATTTGTTATGGAGCACAGTAGACCAAGTCAAAAATCAGGGCCGGGCTAAAAACTATAATTGCAAATATTTTGAAAACTATTCAATTTGGACACATAGTTTATAAGCGTTTTGTCGTGCATATTAAGATGTTTATTCTATTAAAGTAATATTCCTCATTTCCAGGATACTATGGATAGCGTGTTAAAAATGACTAATTTAACAGAATATATTATTGGTAAATATTGTAGCGTTTAGCTTGTATTATATGATTTTTGTTACAGCTACTACCTTCTAAGTGTATCGAATGCAACTGAAATTACATTAGTTAAGTTAATTTACAGCATACAGTGGGTGGCCAAATTATTAGAGACAGGACACAGATTTATGTATTGTCTAGTTTACATTATTACTTTGAGCAAATAAATTAGTTTTCATAGAATTTATTTATATGGTCTTGCTGGAGATATCATTGTTATTGATTTTAATGAGTGGCAACACTGGTGGTCCACATCATTTGTCAAATAAATAAGGTTACTTCTCATTTAGGGCGCTTTTGAGATTCAACATAAGATGTAACCACTCAACAGTTACGTTATCTGTATGACTGTGATGTACATTAGAAATTTAGGAACGATTTTGATTAATGTGTTGTGATGTTCATGCGCATTGATTGTAATTCATAACCAAAAAATTTTAAAAGTCGACCTATTTTATTAAAAAATCACAAAATATCTATATTTTAAGCACTTATGATTACTAATTTAATTTTATATAGGCATTTTTAGGTTCTTAATTTAGGCACAAATGGAATTTAGTCATAAACAACTTTACGCGGGACAGCTGTTTTCACCCACCATTCATCCATTAGAAAAACCAAGTTCAAGGTATGATGGAACTGATTGTGCATCAAGTTATTACTTCATTAATTTTGGAACGGTATGTTGGTATACACCGTTGCAACATGTTGAAGTTTGAAACGAAATGATGGAATTGTGATGTCAACGTTGGCGCAATTGTTGAATTCCAAAACGCGTCCTTAATGTTGTTTATCGTAAATAGCTGTTACAGTGAGGTGTTAAAAGAATATTTTTGAATCATTTTTTTTCAAGTTATTCCTGTCCACAATAATCAAAATGTAAGTAATGTTTCTTATTCAATTATCTTTGCTTATTTTTGTAACAGAATTGAAAGTTCATGCCGCGATAACCATAAACTTGTTTTTGTTTTAACACGGGAAAAGCTTCAGACATCACTGCAAGGAAATATAGAGAAATCCAAACATTATTACTCCACTACACATTCCCAAAGAGTTACAGCAACTATTGTAGGTATTTCAAAGTCTGTAGTTAATCGAATAAAAATAAAAATGCATGAAAATAGCCATTGGAAGTGGGCCGTATAGGAAAACATGGCAGGAAAAGGATAAACACTCCTCGTACCGATCGCAAAACCAGAGATACCTGCCTCAAAAATCGGAAAAAAGTGTGTCTCGTCTAACTACGATGATAAACGAGGAGGGAATTAATGTTTTCAGGACAGTTTGTAGACGATTGACTGATGAGAACCTGATAGATCGTCGGTCTATCAAAAAACCACGCCTTACCGGAGCCGTGAAGAAAAAGAGACTACAATGGGCCAGAAAACTTCGGAATATGGCTGTTGCAGATTATAGTCGGGTAAGTATAACTTTTTGAAATGGTATGGTTCGTGAATATCTATTTAACAGGTATGCTTTTCCGACGAATCTACATTCCAAATTTTGGTAGACAAAAGTGCAATCATCCGACGATACCCTGGAGAGCATTTCCATCCAGACTGCCTTGTGGAGAAGGTTAAACACCCGGTTAGTGTTATGGTGTGTAATATCGGGCAAGGGCATGGGGTGCCTATACATCATGGAAGGGCCCAGTATAAGTGAGTGTTAGAAACTCAGCTACTGCCACAGCTCGAAGTATGGTTCCCTGGTGATGAACAGTACATTTTTATGCACGATTTAGTACCTTGCCATAAAGCCAGGAGTGTTACTGCGTTCCTCACCGAAAAAAACATTAGCGTTTGACCCTGGCCGGGGAATTCACTTGATACGAACCCCATAGAGAAACGTGGGGACTAACCAAACGGGCGAATGCCAAGAAAGTTATCACCACCAAGCGACAGCTGCTTGAGGCTCTCGTCAGAGAATTTCACCACAACCCTGAACTCCAAAAACATGCAAAGGTATGTATGGAGAGCATGCCCCGACGAATTGAAGTTATAATTGCAACAAAACGTGGCGTTACTAAATATATTATGTTTAATTTTGATCATGAAATATATTTTTTCCACGTAAAAAGATAAATAGCTTTGCTTTCGTAACTTATTGTTTTATTTTCCCCTATTATACACTGTCTTATATGAATAACACTTGTGAAACCTAAAACCAATAATTTGTTAAATAAAAAAAATCAGTTAAACCAGAAAATACAAAAACATTTCCCTGCCCCTAGTAATTTGGCCACCCACTGTATTTCTGTAATTAATTTCCGTTTTCGTTTGATATTTGCTTCTACTTATATGAATATGTCTATTTACATGAACATTCGATTTTCGTATTAATTTGAATTTCTGTTGGTAATACGATTTATTGAATTCGTATAAATTGATTATAAATATTAATCCCCTTTAATTTCTTCAATTTTGCGGCCGAAGAACTATTCTACCTAATGGTTTCGTTTTAAACTTTCTCTCACCGCCGCACTATAGAAAATAAGAGAACTTCGCATATCAAAAATGGTTTTTACTAATGTGGCTATTGTCATACTTTTTCCATTTTATTTAACAGTTTAAGGGTCAAACTAAACTATCATGTAAGAATTATACATAATTAATCTAATAATTTAAATGGTCTTCACCCAAAGTTATATTTTTTATTTAAATTGACAATTGTTTCGGCAATTTTAACTTTTTTAAAAAAGTAATA
>JAHWXV010530476.1:0-10647 GCA_024586415.1 Phrixothrix hirtus | reverse complement strand
TTACAAATTACGCAGATATCCCGATTCAACTGCGTGAGGATCCCATTATCTTGACAACTGGTGGTGATCTGATGAATATCAGGTGCTTTTTTCGTAGTGGTCACATCAATAAACAGAATTTTCGTTTTCTTGGATGAGAAAGACCTCAAGAATAGCTAACCGTTTAGGCTGATGTCTAAAACTTTGGGATGATTTACACATATTCTGAGACTTTCGCGAACAGCCAATCTTTCAACAAAACGGCGTAACTGTGCAAATAGGGCGTTCCCCAATAACCCTGTATTCAGAGACAGGTATTTCTTTGTTCTTCGCCCATAGTTTATGCGTTGCAATTTTACTAAACTGAATATTAAATATACTCTCAAATAGTAAAAGTCTAGACCCAGCTTGAAAACTAAATTGTTTGCCACAATATAGCGGTCGTAGCCACACCAAACTCAACAATAAAGGAAACGTTCAGCAGTGACAGTTTAAACATGCAAATTGTAATATCTATTTAGAGCATCAACATTTTAGATTTGCTTTCTCTAAAACTGCCTTATAACTCCAAATATCTGTTTTCTAAATATACAGCAAAATTTACGATTATTATTTAGTAGATAATAAAAGTACTCAATTCATTCTTGAAAGATTATAAACAGTTACTAGTCAATATCATGGAGATATTCTTTAACAAGTTTTTACCTATGCAATAACAAGCTGAAATATACGTTTTAGCGAATATACAGGGTGGTTAATAAACACGCAGAAAAAATTCAAGGGGTTATTCCATGGGTTATTTTAGAACTATTTTGTTCCTTAACGATTTTCAGAAAGCCGCTATGGTTCGCAAATACAGAGCGATAAAGGTTGCTCGTTGCTTGCCCTAGTTTAAGGTTATGAAATTAATAATGACAGGTGCTGCTGCTTCTTTCGCAGCTTAAACGCTCTGAAATTGTTTTCCTCTTAATGTAGATTTGACCTTGGGGGAACAGATAAAAGTTACATGGTACCAGATCAAGAGAATGAGGCGAATGGTCTAACACTGGGAAGTTATACTTGACTAGAAAGTATTGAAAATTTCAGGCATTATTTTCGCACACACCTTTTGCATGTTAAAATTTGTCTTGCGCATTATTTGATTATTCCTACAGTTTCAGCAATCGCATAAATAGTTAACCAACAGCGGTCAGATCGGATCAGATTACCGATTTTTTCAATATTTTTATCCGTTTTTCACGTGGAAGGGTGGGCTTTCTTAAAAATGCTTAAACCACTAAAAAACCTGCGCATGTGATAAAAAATCATTGCCATACACTTCTTTTAATAAAAGATAAGTTTCAATAGCGGTTTTTCTAAGTTTCAGATGAAATTTCACAATTCGTTGCTCTATTAAAACACATATTTTTTTGGCACAATATAAGCGAAGGCTACAGCCAGACAATCGAAAGAGAAGGTTTCATGTTACACAGGTGTTGGTAGTACGAATTTGGTGCATGCGTAGTTCCTCTGTAAACGCATCAAAATCGTTATTTTGAAGTAACACATCGTATATACATATAGAGTAAGTCTAAAAACAATTACCGATAAAGCTAAATTATTGTCATGACTCGGAATAAGTAAAAGTCTAAAGTATCACAAAGTGTTCAGAACACATGCATTTTATACTATTTAGTTCGATTCTTGACTCCCTCGTTACAGAACAACCCACAGAAACAAAACTCATAACTGAAATATAGCAAAAGTGTCGTTATAATATTTCATTCTGCTAATGGCTTCTGTCAGCATTGATTCAAATGCCTTTTAATCGATGAAGCAAATTTCTCAAGAAACGCAGTTAAGAATTTCCATCACAAACATGCTTGATCTGAACATAACCCACATAAAGTACTTAAATATTGCTTTCAACGTCAATTATCATTGAACGTTTGAGTTGGAATTGTGGATTATTGGTATTTCTACCAGAAAGATTTACCGGTGAAATGTATCGATTCTAGTGATACGGAGGTAGTCCGTACTTATTATTGGTACACAGCTAGTGTCCGCAATTTGCGTCTTATGAGGAAATAACTCACCCCTTGAAAGGTGTAGTCAGCCTCAACTACTCTGTTGTCCAAAAAAGGTTTGGATCTTTCAAGGGGTGTAAATTAATCCCTCTAGACGCTTTGATGCTTTCAAGGGGATGGCCAGCCTCAAGCACCCTAATTATAGGCTTTGGACCTTGAAAGGGGGTCGCAGTGATCAAGTAAAGAACTCAGATTTACGACTCGTTTATTTTCTATACATGACCTGCTTATATAAATTTATTTTGTGTGACGTTCATATTACGTAGTGGATTTAAAGTCCAGGTTTTTGCTGACTAGTTGTTTTGTAACAATTATGCATTTTCTATTACATCAGTAGTTATTTTCTAATCTTAACTTAAATTAATCTGTTTTTAAGGTCTTATCACTTTAGGTATCTTTATAACTTAATTTATAATTTTCTGTCTGTGTTATTCTTATTTTATTGTCAGAGTTAATCTTAATTTTGGGCTTTTTTATTTATAACACAAGTTTATTACGTAAATGAATGACACAGAAAGATTTGTTGATGGTATGAATTGCAATTTAATGGTTGCGTTGTGCTGACTTGACTTGCACAATCTATGTTCTTTAATTACCTAGATATTTTAACTGTGATATTACCTATCACTTATGAATTTAGTTTTGAATATTTCCCTTTTTTAGGGGTTGCGTGTATGTACATAGTTGATTTTAATCTTTTATACTTATTCCTACCTTAATTCTTTGCTACGTTTAAGATTTATAAATTTTACATTTTATCTATTCCCTATGTAGCTCCCTTCTCTGGTTCCTGTTAAGATATTAATATTAACACTAGAGAATGTACCATTGGCAATGACAAATAGCATATGATTTATGCAAGATAGTGCACCAGTGCATTTTAATGTGGTTGCGTTTGGGTATTCAAACACAACGAATGAAGACCACTAGATTAATCGAGTTGAACCTCGTGTTTATAGCCCAATCCTTGGACTTAAATCGTTTGGAATTTTTCTTACGCGGTAACTTAAATCATTGATTTACACCTCTCGAGTAGAAAATGAATATTTGAGAAATGTGATATTTAATGGATGTAAAGTTATAAGAAACTATTCTGAGAGTTCGGCAGTCAATGAAGAGAAGATTGAATTCATGCATCTTAGCTGGTGGTAGTTGTTTTCAGTAGTTCTTGTAGGTTAAAAAGCTTTATACGTAATATTTAGGTAATAAATTATTATTGTCGAAAAACAACACAAAGCGGCTTTCCGAAAATAATTTAAGGAATCGCCCCTTGAATTTTTTCCACGTCTAGTAAGCATCCTGTATATAGTAAGCATCGCGTTAATAAATAATAAATACCGCAAATTCCAAGTAGTTTACAAAATCCTTCCAACTGTATTTAGAACATAGAAAGATTGGAATATTACGTTACCTTGTTTATAGAATATGAAAGATATGATAATATTGGTTTACAATTACACGAATACTGAGAAAACCCACATAAAATGGTATAAAAACGTAATTTTGTGTTAGATGTTGTACCGAACGCATTGATAAAAACTTAAAATATTATTATTGTCCTAAATTTAGCAGAATATTTAAGTTTTTAGATGATTTTATTTAAATATTATTGTACAGTGTTAAATATATAGGTATGCTTATGCTTTATGACCGATTATGAATTTCCTTCTATTAATTTGGTACCAAATAAATTCTCAATTGTATTTTTACACACTGAAGAAAGATTTTATCAAACGAAATATAGCTTAAACGTTTATGCACTAAAGAATATTCGTATCTTAAGAGCTTTTCAAAATGAGTTTAAACAATGTGGTCTCTGTTCAGCGCACTAATATAAAATATAATCATACCCTAATTCCATCTTTATCGACTTACAAATTTTGAGCGGCAACACCATTTGTGCAAGTGATTTTATACCTTAGAATGGTATGCTACTTTCACAACGTCAGTGAACATTTCAGAATATTGCATAGGAACAGTGGCAGTGCATTGAATTATTTGTAAAGATGGTGATTGTCATACGGAACACATCAGTGTATCGTATGCTACATTAAACAGCTTTATTTCGTATGGGTAATAGCTTTAGTTACCATGTTTGTCAATACTTGTTTCGAATAACGGTATATACGAGGGCCGCTGTTTTAATTTCGGGACAGAATTAAAAAAATTGCTTTACTGCTTTTAAAAATATTCCCCTTTACACTCTATATATTTTTTTGGCGACTAAACCAGTTGCTACAACATTCTTTCTACTCAAAAGTCGGTACATCCAAAATTCTACTCTTTAACGCTTCAATAGTCGGCTGTTGATTTGTTTCAGGTTTATAGACATATACCCAACTTTCATCACCACCGATAATATCATATACCAAATTTGATGTACCTGAGCTGAACCGTTTAAGTGTTTCTCGGCACCATTTGACACGAGCCTGTTTTTCAGCTTCAGTCAGATTATGGGGAATCCATTGTGAACATAATGTTTTTACACCTAAGCACTCATGTAAAATTTGCCCTGTTTGTTTCATATCGGTACCTAAGGATAACTGAATTTCTTTAGAGGTTACATGACGATCTGCATTTATTATTACTCGTACGGCATCAACGCTTTTGATGTAGTTGGCGGAGATTCATGAATTTCGTCACTAAAGTTACTACCACCGAATTTAAATTCTTGATACCACCGAAACATAGTTGTTATTGATGATACGTCATCACCAAAAGTAGGTTTTAGATCAGCGATAGACCCATTTTCACTTTTTTTCAATCAACAATAAAACAAAATCATTGCTAGAAAATGTTCACAATTTAAATACATGTGTTTTTCAGAGTTTTGTTTACTTTAAAATTATTCTGTACTGTACTATACACGCAGTTGTTTGACAGTAGAGATATGAAACTATGAATTTTGTATGTAAATTGTCCTGCAAAGTGCAGCCACATCCAGAAATTTAGGCAGCATCCCTCGTGTTCAAACGTATATATTTATTAAGAATTGTGTTTAATTTATAACACCAATTAATTATACAAAGCAATTTGAAGGTACTCTACCGTGCATGCACCGATTTAGGGTAGTCGATAAAAGCTGACTTCTTTCTTTTGCACACAGCCTAACTGAATCATATTGGTTAAGAAAGATAAATATGCATTCCCTTATCTCAAGTTTAGTATCTGCTAGGACTTGCATCGTTCCCTTAATTATTTCGATGCAGACCACTTAAATTACGACCTAAAAAATTTATAACAGGCCAGTCTAATATAATGCATTATTTAAATTACGAGATACCTGATTATTTATGGAATACTTGTAGCTTGAGGATACTGCCAGTAAGGTTTATTTTTCATTTACTAAAATCCTGGGCTCTACGATTAAAATCCCTAGACACACTCGCGGCAAAGAGTTAAAAAAACATTTCACCAGGGGAAAACTTTGTAGTGTTCTTAACTTGCTTCTTCGAAAGAGAATTTTAAGGTGACATTGCTGCATAGCGAAATCGAACCGAACTTGATAAGTTTTTTTAAATTTAAATTTTTAAACGTTAGATATTAATCATGATAACAAATATATCTAAAACTTTTATATTTTCTAATGATAATTATAAGCTAGTTTTGCAATATTACACGAAAGGCGGGTGGAATTACTCAATTCTGACTTTGATTTAAATATGAGCTAAAGTTAATTTCGTAACTTAATATTCAGATTTGAACTTAATTTTACGTTACAAAAGCAAAACTTTTCAAAAATTTGTTTAATATTTTCAAAGTTTACTAAGGTCTTCATAATTTTTACAACCCATAACTATTTTTATACTTCAAAATAAATTATAATCTAAATTGCTTTTTTAAAATCATCACTAAGCTTTTAATATAATTACCATAACTATATTTTTAGGTTATTAAATTTTACCAGTAAATTTAAAAACTTGGTAATTATGGGGATTTATTTTATCTTTATCATTAATATCCTCCAGGCAAGCAGTTGGCATTCAATTGATACATTATTGAATTGCATAGTAAACAATATGTTTGAATAAATTACGATAAGCGAAAAATGAAAGAAGTTGTTTATTGCAATTTTATGTATATTGATATCTAAAATTATCAAATAAATACTCTTTATTTAACATTTCCATGTTTTGCTAAAGTATAGAGTATAATTCCGCTTTAAAAGTAATTTCTACTGAAATAAATGTTTTTAATTACTCCCAGTTAAGCTTTGAAGGATTATTTACATTTTTAACGTTAATTACTCAGAAATGAGCTTTCCACGTTAGAAAAAAGTACTAATATGGAATTAATTTTGACAACTTAGAATATATAAGAATAGGGATGTTAAGTGACCGATAACATAATTTTTCACTTCTAAATAATTTATAAATGATAAATGTTATCTCACTGACAGACGAGAAGCACTGAGGACATTATCCAAAGCTTAAACAGTGGCGTTTTTCCTTTACGTAATAGTGTACACACTTTATCTTACGATTTCAAGACGTGAATCGGGTTAACTATATGATTAAATGCCAGCGAACTAAGCGAAGTTGGCCGTGAGCTGTTTGAAAGAAAGTAACGTTACTTACAGAACCCTTATAATCATCACAATTGACGTGCAGCTGATTTTTGGAAAACCGTTTTAGCGAAGTAAAATCAAAAATTTACGGTAATCTTTATTAATGCATATTTGAAATGACACCCAACAACTTGTGTGTCACTGGATTATTTCAAGATAGAACTACTTGCAAACACTTCAACTTACAATGTTAGTAACGTAAATATGCTACCAAGAAATTATGTTTACTGGAATTATTAATTCTGAAATGCTAAAAACACTTATCTATTCTAGTTAACTAAAAGACTGGACAACAATAACCGAAACTATGTATTGTCACACACAATTATAACAAGTTGCACATTTTGGAAAACAGTTAATTACCTAATTTGGCCAATGGACAAATAATAATAAATAATTCTAAAATTTAGACACAAAATAAACTTTTACTAAAAAGCCGAAGCCACATAATAAACAAACTTTATTGAATTTTTATTAGTTATTGGTAATTCGTTTCCAAATAAAAATTTAACATGGGTAAGATTAATCGATGCATTTTGCAGCTTTTTATTTTAACAAAATTCTGATTTTTCATACATAATTTAGTGTAAAATTTACTGCAATTATGCTTAGCAATACAAATTCCAACATAAGAGTTAACGATACAAGTGGCTCGACAAATGCACGACAATGAAAAATAAAGGAGTGATAATGGAGTTATTTTACTTTTTCAAGGAACTTTGCGGATCGACGATATTAGGCTGGACAACATCCCGAAATTAGAGCCCTCGATAATTAATTGAACAAGGTATCACGGTTTAAGTTGTGTTGGTTATTAGTTAATTAGACCATTTTATTCGATACTTTGGTTGATGTCTAAAAAGAAATCGTATTGAAATTGAATTTTTGTAACGTATTTAGAGGGTAATACAAAGTTCCTGATTAATTGAGGTAGTTTGTTTGATGGACTTACGTAATTGATCAGGCAGTTCGACTAAGTCATTTTGTGGGAAATTTATAGTCAGTATAAGTTCTGTCGCTAACTGTAGTATAAATAATAAGCACATTTAAAAGTTTTAGTAACATTTCGATATAGAATTATTTATAATTTTTAGTTCTTCGTGAAAATGTGCAAATGGTTGGAAGGCAGTATATCTTTTAAGCCAGCTGTATTTTAATTAATGGGTTTCTACTTGAGCTCTTTGATATCTGGGTTTTATAGCATTGGTTTTTTTTGGATGGGTACCTACATTTAATAAAAATAGCGCCCGAATATGATGTAAAATCCCTTACACGCAAACAGGAACATTCCCGTCCTCCTTTGACTAAATTCTGCCTTCAAGGAGATAACGTCATAACGTCGAACTCTTCTTTCACCCAGAAGTGCTGAATTATTCCTAGATCAATACACTTTCGAGATACAGTCTCGTAACATGTGTAACTGTTATTCCACCAGCAGCAGATGAAGTACTAGATGCGCCGTAGAACGCGATAGAATGTTGTATTTACTTTATTGTCATGTATAAGCTTTGGATTTATTAAATGTAATTACCAATCTTCATTAATAATCAGTTGTTAATTTCAAAATTACGGTGAACTTTTGCTTAAATTCGGTAAAACATACGAATTTGTATAGAAACAGATCTAATTTTACATTTAACCTTTCTATATTTAAATTAAGAAATACATATTATCCTAGTATATAAAGCATTTCGATAGATATGAAATAAGACCGTTTAATTTTCGAATTTATGCTTTAGAATAACAACACAGTTATAGTGTATTTTCTCTACATTTTATACTTAGTGCTATCACAAGAATTATTATTAACGACTTTAACTAAGAGTTTTTGGGTTACTTGTTATTTCTTCAGAAAACTCCATGTAGTAGTTTGCTTTTAGCCCTGCCTTAGATTTATTGTTAATGCATATAAATAATAGTGCTACATAACATAGTGTTGGTAGCTAAATCATTTAAATTAGAGTGCAATTATAAGTTAGGATTTCTACGTCTTTACTAGTACAATTGTGAGATTGTTTTCTCTTACGCTTAATATACGTAAATTATTTAGTTAGTCTTGATCTCAAAAGGCACATTCAATAACTATTTTTTACAGGCAACGTGCGTTCCAATAGGAATATAAATTTACCGTTACAATTGTTTATTGCTAATTAGATAACGATTACCGGCTGGAATAAACGATGTTCTGAACACTTTCTTTTAATTGCATTAGTTTCTCTTCTACGTTTAGGTAGGATCTACCTAGGTATGAAACGTATTGTTTTCTTATAGGAGCAGTTTGAACCATCGGTGATGCATACGTTAACGTTTGTGTTTGATTATTACTACGAGCGACTGACGACCTTCTTCGAACCATTCGAAGTCGCATAGTGAGTATAATTCCGCGACTTATATACCATCGTTCCACTCTATCGTGTACTCCTAAGTTAGCCAAGCTTTAGTTTGTCAAGATCCAATCGGCTTAGGTACAAAAACTGTAGGTAATCATGGAAAACAGGGAAAGATGTTCCAAAAATCCCTTAGAAACAAGGAAATTAGAATTGATCACTAAATTTGACGTTATGAATAACGTAAGCAACGCCTTCCCTCTTATTAAAACAATTTCTGTTAGAACATTCTTTATGACATAAGTTCCGATAAAATATAGCGTCGCCTTAATAAGCTTTTGAGTCGACATTGAGTAACAACCAACATACCTACCGGACGCTTGATTCCTTTTCTTACACAGGCAATACACACTCGCGTTTTTAGGATTTCTAATTTGATCAATAACTGATAATCATTGTTAAGCTAAGTTACCGTACGAGAGCCGTGAGTACCGTAGATGAACGGACTTTCACTTCTTACCACCTTCCAAGACCGATTTTATCTTTTATCAGTGGTATGGAGCCCACGGACTCTTTCCATTAACGCTTCTTTGGTGGACTTATATGATCCAACAAACTTGTACTGGGTTACTCCCGAATTAGTATCCCCCGCTGGCGTGATTCAGTCTTAAAGGAGTTGCACTTCCAGAACTCTACAACAATTGTAAGTCGTTATAGATCTTAATTATAATCGTCGTGGGTGTCAGTCAGCACTCCGAGCATCTCTCGGATCGATTTCTACAAGTAAATTGAACTAACTTTTAACCACCTTGTAGTAAGCTTACTTGGTTATAACAAATAAACTATGTCCATAAGTGTTGCTAATTTGTTAATCTTTGTTATTTATGTTATAAGTGTGTGAATGTATAGTATTTGTCAAGAATTTCTGTAAAGCTTTTTCGTTAATTATATCTGATTAATTTCATAACTTACCATTAAGTTAAGATTATCTTACTCTTTTAGTATGGCACAACCAATATGTAAGTCATATGCAATGCAACCAAGACAATAATAAGTATTGAAGATCTATTTTAACTATAATGACCTTTGTAACCATTTATATTGTTTCGCTTGGAATCCTGTTCGCTTGCGAGATTGAGTTTATAAGTATACAGAGTGTTCCATCTTAATTGCAGTCTTCTATACTCGTAAACGTTATTGTAATAAATAGAAGAGATTGCGCTGGCCTATTTTGACTGATCACAATTAAAGCATATGACCTGAATATTGTAACATCTACATCGCTGAACTCGCCTCTACTTCACTGACCTGGCCGGTCAATATTCAGCACAGTTATATTGAACCTGATTATATCGTAGTTATCAATTTGTTCTGTGACACTGTAATTCCATGGTTTCTAACTAATGTCAAAAAACATACCGTCATAATTTACAAAATCCGCGGTTTTTCTTCTTTTTAAATTTCTTCAAAGACTAATCTACAAATTTTTATTAAATATTAAATAATCCATGCATTTTTCAAATAGCTTGTAGTTTATTTTCTTTATGCTGTCAATGCCGATATTAACCCATTAATCCTGTAACATTTCTAGCGGAACATGTTAATGTGTAAAAGCGACGCAGAATCCGATTTGCTACAAATACGTGCGTCTTACGTTTTCGCGAAATTACCAGAAGATTAGTTTGATAAGACATTTTAAAAGACAATA
>JAHWXV010530451.1:0-13964 GCA_024586415.1 Phrixothrix hirtus | reverse complement strand
ATATATATATATATATATATATATATATATATATAATTAATTATATATATATATATATATATAATTAATTATTTTAATTATTAAATGTTTCCTGCACTCCGCAAATTCTTAAAGCCTTTTACATTGTTTTTTTAGTTAAATATTGATAACATTAAAACGCGCGAAACTATATCAGTTTTTATAATCACCATTTTGATGTTATATGCGGGTACTTTTACACACATAACTGGTTTTTGGAGCATGAAAAGTGTTTAGTTATTTTCTTTACAGGTTTTATGTTGTATAAATTTCGATAATGCGCTTAATTTTAAATAAAATTTATAACTAATTAGTTTGGTGTATTAAGTTGAAAGAATGTTTTGCTTTGGTAAATACGTTTTCTGTCTGTATATAATTTCAATTTAAATGGTGGTTTTTCTTTAAAAAAATAGTTTTTGTCGAGTCCTGGTAGAGTCTATGGGCCGAGTGCAAACGTCAGTTTGTTGGGAATGATTGACTTTGAAAGTTTTCAGTGCATGTATGAAATAATACGATTCTTTCTATCATGGTGAATTTTATGCTGCCGTCGAATGAATGCGGATAGTTGTCTTAAGGTTTATTGTTAAAGTAGACTCTATATCTTCTTGTTTGCCCTCTTCTCTTATTACCAGGTTCCGGACTATCTTCTATATGAGGTCTATGTCAACCCCTGTACGTGATTTTTGCCTATTGTGCGCTGTTTGGGACGCATTCGCTGCTTGCAGTTGATCTTCACCTATGCGTCGCCACCTACGCTCCATAGGGAAAAGATGCTACTTGGCCTGTCATCGAACTTCCGGTTATCTGTTTCGAGACACATAAACTCAATTTATTTAAAGTTTCGCTCTTTGATACCTTCGACAATGTATTCTTGTTATTTGCCGTTCGTTATAAAAATGCCGCCGTGTGACATCTTGTTTTGGTGTGAAGGTGCTGTACGAGAGCGCTATAATTTATAATTTCGGTCTTAATTCTTTCTTTTTTCATTTCTTTTTGAATAATAAAGACTCCGTTAGTACGGCTTGTAGAGGAATGTGGGGAATTTCGCCTGTGTGGTACATTCAATCTTTTAGAATTGCTGTCATTTTTCTTAAATGTATGAGAACTGGACGAAGCCATATTAGAAACAGTTCAATTCTCTATAAATTCAGCCACTTATCATGCGTTGTTTGGTAAGAGCGTTAGTGTATATGCGATAATTTTAAAAATTTACAAAGCGGTAAGTTTTAATAGAATTTTTAAACTTTCAACAATATGTTGCCTGTAATATATCTAGAAGATTTTGCTTTACCAATATTATTGATTAGTATTATTAAAAGATGTACTGATTTTTATCTAACCCCAATTGTAATTTGCTTTATGTAAAAATACGCCGGTTGGGATGAATTCGTCCTTCCCCGAATGTACCCGCGCAATCTGAATTCTATTCAAATTGATATTATTTCAGATACCTCGAAAGTACTTAAAACAGTCGGATAGAGTAAATATTGACGAAAATGTAATAAATTCAGCTATAAAAGAGACATTATCAAGAAGTTTTCCGCTCAATGAGGCGGCTAGGCGTTATGGAATAAAGCCATCTGCATTAAAATCAAGAATAAAAGTTTTACTCAAGAAAAAAACGCAGCAACAGATAATCAATGAAGATTCGGGAACTGAATCTGATATAAATAACGGAAAATATGACAGCAAATATACTGCTAAACAGGTGTTTACACATGCACAGGAAGTGTAACTAACCGATTATATCAAAAAGGCTTCTGATTTACATTATGGTTTATCATGCAGAAAAGTCAGAATGTTAGCATATGAATTTGCAAAATTAAGCGGTTGTAATATTTTGGATAATTGGAACAGAGAAAAATCATCAGGTTTGTATTGTTTTATTATTATAAAATTATAAACTGTTAAAATAATTTTATTTCCTCTGGGAAAAGACCGGCTGTGCTGTTTTTGCACTGCCATTCTGACCGTTCATTACGCAAACCAGAGAGTTCGAATGTAAACCGTTCGCGTGCATTTACTAAAGCTGCAGTTGATGAATTTTTTCATTTATACACTTCCTACTTGCAGAAATATAAATTTAAAGCTGATCAAATATGGAGTCTTGACGAAACAGGAATTACTTACAGTGATGAAGCTGGCGAAAGTTGTATCAGCTAACGGTAAAAAGCAAATGGGACAATTTGCATCAGCAGAAAAAGGGGCATTAGATACTTTCATAGGCATTTTAATGCTGTTGAAAATACTATACCTCCTGTATTTGTTTACCCCAGGATTAGGAATCCTTCGGAATACCTAACTGAATGTTCAACAAATCGTTGTGTTGCTCTTGGGAATAAATCGGACTGGATGACTTCCGAACTATTTCCTCATGTTCTGAAACATATTCAGTCTTATACTAAAATATTATTGGTCATTAATAATCATGAGGCGCACATCTCACCAAACTCTATTATGTATATTTGACAAAATCGCATAATTGTCCTGTCATTTTCACCCTATACCAGACAAAATTCAACCTTTGGACGTTGGAATTTGTGGCCCATTCAAAACACATCTTGCACAACTTTTGATGATTAGCTGCTAGCGCATCCCGGTCCGGCTATCTCTATTCGAAATATTTCACAACTTGTAAATAGGGCTTATGAAACGTCCTTTACACTAAAAATTAAATACATTCCTTTAATAAAGTAGGATTATGGCCTGTGAATAGATTGGTTTTCAACGATGAAGATTACGTCGCTAGTTGTTTTTAACGAAACTTTGGATACTCAGGTTGCAGAGAATATAAACATTTTTTTACAATCAGATCATGAATATCAGACACTATCAATTCCTTCAACTTCTGGAGTATTGACAAAAACGCATCCTAAACTTGAAGTATTGCTTCCTCATCCAAAAGAGTAAGATACAATAAAAAAACAGAAAAGAGTGAAGTCTAAAGTCACAATATACACTGATTCTCCAGCATGTTCCCTAAGACAGAGTTCGGCATTAGAAAGGAAAAGAAAATAAGATTTGGCAAACAAAACAGAAGCCAAAAGAGAATTGTTTATCCGAAAAACTACAAGGGTTGAAATGAAAAAGAAAATTCTTGATAAAACATCATCGTCTGATGAATCTGATATTTCTATGGGGGACTATTTGTCTGAAAGTAGTCACAAGTTCAATGAAATTAACGAAATCCAATATAATCTGCAATTTGTTGTAGGAGATTTTAATCTCGTAAAATTTCCTAAAAAACTAATATCATTCATTATATAGAATGCATTTTAGACATTCATAATGACGACGAATTCACTGTTAAATTTCTAAGAGGAAAGGCCTCTAGTCAATCATTTGTTTACTCCTTTGTTGAAGACATCAGTAAAGTTGACTTGATTGATATTGTTACAAAATTATAATCTCATATTCAAGAAGGAACAGTCAGATCTAAAAGAACGTTTTCATTTACTTATAATTTTAAAAATTTGGATGCTAAATGATAATATTAGTAAATGACGTTTTTTAAATCTAAGTTATTTCAGAATTTTCTTGCTGAAACTACCCCAATAGTGGGGAGGATTTGGCCTCTTATAGGGTTTTTTAAAAAATGTAAAGATGAATTCCTTTTTCTTTTTTTTGAGTGTATGAATAATATCGCCCTGCGGCCCGACCTCCGCGTCTTTTGAGCTACCTTGGGCTACTTCGACGTGTGCTCGCACGAAACTCTCTATCAGTGCCGATTTGTCACGAAAGTACAAAATACCCGTCGTAATGATTTTCTTTAATCTTAGTATATTTTTTAGCTATTTAATTATGTTTTATGTGAATTGAGCAGTTTCTCTAATAAATCTCCAAACATTCAAATAACCGGAAGTATTTCATATATTAATTGTGGAAACATACCTTGAAAACTAAGTATCATACACAATTGAAAGTTTATATTTGAATTTTCTACCTTCCTGGTGTGCTACGGCAAGAGTTTAATTAAAAGCCAACGGCAGGAGGTGTCACTTCATTCTAACGATTTTTAATTTTTGTACGATTTCCCTGAAAACATTCTAGCAGCCTTCCTAGATGTTGAAAAAGCTTTCGATAAGGTATTAAGGCACGCTTTGATATATAAAATATATCAACTAAACATCTCGTGCTCCATAACCAAAATAACCCTCTCCTTCTTACCCAACCGCGCTTTCCAGATGAAGCTAGGCAGCATATTGCCTACAAAGACGGGCATCAGAGGATTTACCTGAAGTGTCGGTTCTCTCTCCGGCGCTATTTGACATTTTCGTCAACGACATACCAAAATTTTCAATGTTCAAAAATGCAGAAACTCTCCAATTTGCCGATGATACGGCTATAATTGTAGCAGTTATTATTTCATTATTTCCCGTTTATCCGAACTTCATTTCTCTGAAAAATTTCCTGGAGTTAATCTGCATTTTTCGTGTCCAGTAATCTGTATAAGTTACCGTTGAAATTGTCGTTTTCAAAATAAACGCTAATAATATTTTAATCATTTTTGCACATTCTTTGCATGTCTTTAATCCGTAAGAGGAAGGCACGTGTTGTATCACACCAGACTGTTACATTTATGTTAATTGTTATTTATTAACAAGATAATGGAATAAGACAAGTTAACTTATAAGTTGGTATGTTACTGTATACACAATTTCGACGAATATTAATGAGTTAAACTATTCTAAACAATAAGCATCATATAACAAAGGACATAATAATGATTTATAAGGTTTGGCAAATTTAATTAAATCAAAATGATACTTTAACTTCAGGCTCAGTCTGAAATTTAGTGCTACGTCAATATTTGACCCTATATTTTACGGATTTCCTCATATTATAATATACGTTATCCCTTAAATCACTTAATTACTTGAAGTACAATATCACACATTGTTTTCTGTATTAGTGTAACAGTACTTTTTATTATTTAGTCTTTGATTATAAATTATACTTATCAGTGTAATGCTAGTGTTGGTGCTTTGAATTAGAAGGATTATTCTAAAACTAACTAATGCTTATTTATAACGATATTTTCAATTTTTGTACACAACGCGTTAGCAGAAAACTGGTAATTTAGCAAGTACAATATTGATATAGTTCTTAAGGCTTTAATTTGTTTTGTTGTCACCGCAGATTGGCGTAGATTCATCTAATCTAGGAAAGAGACGAAGTGTAGCCTACTATGTATTCTAAAGGGGTAACTATATCCAATTTGAGCAATTTATCCAATTCTCCGTGCACTTTATCTTTTGGTTAGAGATTAAATAATAAGACTTGCTGCCTTCGCGTCACGTTTCGCCTTTTTATTAGGATTGCATTATTTGCATTCACCGCACTTACAATGTTGGCAAATTCAATGAATGTTTAAGATTTAAATATTTCACATATACAGTGAAGCTGCTTCTCTGTACACAAATCATTCATCCTTTTGTTATAAGAAAATCAATTGGCTATCTTCGTCTAACATTTTCAATAATAAATTAAAATTAATTCTTTAAATTGCAATTATTAAAAACGTTGAAAATTTCCATAATGTGACATATTCATTAAAATTTATTCAATAGGACTGGAGTTTATCCTGGACAAGAATAACTAATCAATACTCGATATATTTATTTTATGGTCAAAATAACATTTGCGACTACACTGAGTTCGCATTTAAAAATGCTGCTATAGACACTGACATGAGTGAATACGAATACACCGTTCTGTTTTGGAAAACCCTTCACATCGGGGTGATATAAAGTAAACCTCTCAGCGTGTTCGGTAATAATTCGATCCTGAATCAGCTATCCTTCTATATAACTGAACTGTATCCTTTAACAACTTCAAGCGAATACTGCCTGCTTCTCCCCTATTATCATACGTATTTTTATATTTTTATTACTGTAGTTCGGCAGTCTTATGGTTTTGGTGTTTTATACCACATTGAAGGGTGTATAAAACATAAAATTAAATTTTCTTTGAATAGAATAGAATTTAGTTTTCGCCAGAAGATAAATATTTTTGTAGTAGAATTTCGTACCTTCTATTATAACAACCTAATACTAACTCGTGGTAAATGTTTAAAGAATTCCTTTCTCATGAATATAATTGAATATTATGTAAGTGGACAGTGTACTACATCAGATGTTGGATACGGGTCAAATATTTAAAATAACTGCGTTCTGAGAAAGTATTAATATACATATACACATTCAGTTAAATTAGGTGGAGGCTACTTGTTACCTCGCATCATATTTGAAAGTTGAGAAATATCTTGAATGATAAATAATCTAAACTATTTAATCCTGTATTGAAGGCAAACTCGTGACGTTTTCAAACAAACCTTCTAAATGCTGTATTTACTCCTAAAATTATGCTTTATAGAAATACTTTTGAATAGAGAACTGCAACACACTTGCCATATGTGACGTAAAATTAGCGGCATCACAGCTAGCCTTTGGGAAGCAAACTTTATTTCTGTTATTGCATTACGTAGTCATCGAAATGATATTTTTGTTTTACATGAGTAAAACAGTAATGTCAAGAAAATCTGCTAAGTGAGAAAAGAACAACGACTTTGCTAAGACCGTTGAAAGTGTTTTTCGTGTTTCTTCCTACTGCTACATTTTCAGTTATTCTTTACCGAAAATCATTCAGAGTTAGTACTCCAGAGAATAGATTGATGATTATTTATAAAATTAAGAAACGATGATACTTTAAATGTTAATAATAAACTGAGATACCACGACTTTTGTATAGCAGATTAGTATAATTTATTTATTGTCTGTTCAAAAATAAAAAATATAATTACGGTTTAATTGAAGCAAACCATTACATTTTATTAACTGGAAACGACAGCTAAATTTTAGGGCAATATTATTAAAGGAATTCCTTCCATTTATAATACAGCGGAGGGGTTAATATCTAATTGTGTCTTAAGACACAGTATTATATAATAAGAAGTTATAATTAATTAATTAATTGCTATACCTGATTAACTACACAGATTTTGGTATGTAGGTCGCATAACAGATATATAATTGCTATTGTTGTCCTTGAATATAGTAATTGTATTATAATATTGACTATATACCATTTATTTGTCGTATATCGCTGTGTTAAGTGGGCATTATTGCTTCAATCAGTGGAGTTCACACTTATAAAAATCTTTCGTATACCAATTTAAATCATTTTACGTTTATTAATGGGCTAGTATGGGCATCTCTTTTGATCCATAGTAACGGTTTGAAATTTTTCTAATTATTTTAAACATTTTTGTAATAGAAGTCGATATTCTACCAAACATTTTGAATACCAAATTCAGCTTTTCTGAAAATACTCGCTCGTCATTCATTAAGAGAAAGTTGGCACCATTACCGATATTTTTAGAATTATGTCACTAAATTATTTAGTCAATCTACACCAACTAGTTTCAGACTAAATCTTGAAACTACATTAATATACGAGAGCTGATTGGTAAGTAAGGCCTACCTTATAAAATATGAATGGGTAAAGACAAAATAAGGAAACCAGTCTTAAAGTGAATTTGTTGTACTACGAATTTATATTTAGTGTGACACACACATTTCCCCAAACTCTGAATTAATTTTTTATCCCGTCCATTAAAAACCTTTCATCCAGGTGCGTACATAGCCCGAACTTCTGTGTCTGACAAAAAAATGTTGACTTCTTAATATCACCTTTAGCTTTGGAAATAGCCAGAAATCTGACGGTGCCAAATTAGGGCTATAAGAAGGGTGCGACACAACCGTGAATTTTGGACTCATCAATGCCTTAATTGTTTCGCCATTGCAATGCGATGTGGTATTGTCGTACCTATTTGTGGTCTTACCCTACTTATATAGTTTTTTTTGTGATAATAAAGCTTCGCAGTATCTTGTTGAGTTAATTATTGTTCTCTTCGATGGATATTACGTGCTCCATTTGCATCCCAATAAATCATAAGCATGACTCTCTGCGCTTATGGTATTCTTTTGAATCTTCTTACAGTTGGAGAACCGAAATGACGATACTACATTGACCGCCGCTTGTTTGCGGGGTTGTCATAATAAACCAACGATTAGTCCCGGTGGTCATCTTGATGAGAAAAATTTTCCTTCAGGTCGATAGTGGTTAAGAAATTCGGAAATGGTACTTTACTATTTCATGTTAGCTGCTAGTAGTCGCGAGACCCATCTGGCGCAAAGTTACTGTAATTTAATGTCTGCACAATGCGATGAACACTTTCTTGAATAATGCCTAAGCATCGAGCAACTTCACTTTGCTTAATCGTGCGATTTCCTTGAATCAGTGCATCTACTTTCCTTTGATTACTCTCATGCGTCACTGCTACTGGTTGAGCTCGTCGATTTTCATCAAACATGTTTATTTCACCTCTATTACAGGGTTTTACACCCCGAACTAACTGGCACACATTCTTCACATCCATAGAGTTGTAACCGTAAGCGGCTTGCAAACGCCTCTAAATTTTGATAGGTGCACAGCATTCCATTGAACTTATTGAACTCATAATAAATTTCATTGCCACTAAATCGCCTTGCACAGGCAACTGTATGTTTGTGTACTTAGACTAGATATGCGAGGCTACCGATCTTAGGTTAGAACTTGTTTGTATCTCCGCCACCCACACTGACGTTGTCGGATACCTTAGTTATCAATCAATTCTCATATGAATGCATTATGAAAGCTTCTAGAACTCACCATGCTATACACAGTGTTACAAAGTATTCAAATATTCAAGGGATAGTAAAAAAGTTTTAATGAACATGGGTCCGCAAGCCAACCGTTTTAGGGATAAAAGAGATTTTTGTTTTTGTAAATTTTTTTAGTTTTTAGCATTTAGTGGTGCAGAACATAATTATCACAGAAGATTTCAGTATGTCCTCTTTACATTTCGACAGATACTCTACATATCCTCAAGAAGGAACTCCACAACCTTTATGAAGAGCCCGGTTATACTCGAATTAATTGATAACATTGTTTAACTTGCTGTTGTAATCAGCAAGATTACTTACAGGTGTTGCATAGACTAAACTTTTCAAGTAACCCTAAATACAAACGCCTATCCTTCTCCTATGAAATGTTTTATTCATGTGCTCCCTAACGGCAAGCGTATGCATAGTATTAAACCGACAATGAAAGTTGTTGCTTTCTTCGATTTTGAAAAACGCAAATCGCTCTTGTCTCGAAAAGGATTGATTTGCGAAGGTATTTTCATTATGACTCTTTTACTTGTTTTCGGCCGTACTAAATGCTCCTTAAATATTTAAACGCTTTTTTAATACCTGGTATTTCCAGTAAAAGTGATTGTATTAGTTATCCTATAGTTAAATTAGTTAGCTTACAAGTAATTAAATTATTAAATGCAAAATTTAAGTTAGGCTTCGTGATTACTCTTACTACGGCAAAATTAAGCAGTTTGACAATTCAAATTGGGCATGGTGCACTTTACCGTTAGTTTTGAATGTGTACTAAGTATCCTAAAGTAATATATATTAATATAATTTTGAAGAACAAGTGGAAACTGATGTTAATTACATATTGACTGAATATACACCTAAACTTAATCTAATTCTTATTTTTACCACAGTTTTCTATTCCTGCTGAGAATGTTAATTAATATATAACTGCTAAGTAATTTTTCTTAATTAAATTGCGTATAATACACTTTACAGTGAGATGAGCCCAGGAAATTGGTTTTTAAAGTTTAAGTGGACATCTCGCAAGTAATTTGCATATTTAATTCGATATATTTATTTTTTTTTGCTTCCAATATAAAATGATATAACTATCTACAATTCTCATATGTTAAGGTTATTTTATACTATTCCTACGTTTATACTTAAATTATTTATAACTTAAGCCGCTAGTCTTAGGAATTTCAAATTCAACTTTTACACGTTTTTATCCAAATAAACCATTCATTTGCCTTGTTACTTCCGAACTTTATTTATTCTGGTAATTATAGAATTATTTCTTACAGGAATACATGAGTAGCTTTCGAAATGTACTTTACTTTTGCTCCTTCACAACGTTATTCGATTCTCTTCCTAATATTTTTAATAAATAACAAACTTCAACCCTCGATACACCGAGTGTACGGTAAACACAGAGAGCTCGACCTTCTAGAATCTCTAGCAGAGATTACTTACTTTATTTCTTTTAGTTTATTTTATATTAGTCTATCATAGACAATACGCGCTTCGCGCCGTGATGAGCGTATAGCAAAGTATTCAAAACTATTGGGAGGTTTTTTTTATTGTCAGACCTTAATAGTTTGGGCTTTTATAGAAGAGGCGGTTGTCATGAAAACGTGTTAGATTATTAGTTATCTTTATTAGTTTATTAGCTATACGTTATCTGTCATTTTCAATTTGGTTTTTAGTCAAAATTGCAGTTTTCGTAATGCATGTAGGTAATAATATTGCGGAAACGCGGGAGTTAATAAAATTGTGCTTTTACGATTTAGAACGTGGCTGTTGTCATGGAAAGAGCAGTTGAATTTTTTTGTGAGTCATTAAAATAGTATGCAGTAAATAAGTTCTTATTCAAGATCGCATTTTGTCGTTTCTCTAGTCAAGTAGAGACTCAGAAATACACTTTGCGCAGTACGCGCAGTCTTTATTGTGGCGACGTTTTAAAAAGTCGAGTAAAGAAGTGGAGTAATTGACGTGACGTGGCTTGGGAATGGAAAATAGAAAATCTCGCTTCAGCAACCGAGTGAAAGGTGGATAAATAAGTTCGCGCGACTTGTGTATGTGTTTGAGTCCGCGATGACCCCAAAGCAGGGATTGGCGATGGCAGTGTTTTGACGCCCCTGGCGTAGACTGCGAATTTAAGGACCGTCTTTTCCCGCAGAACATGCACCCCTCTCCCTCTGAGTGATGTGATAACAGGTATTCCTAGGTGTAGGAAATAGTATAACTCTCTTACGTCTTGCCAGGCATGTATTGATGACTATAACTTATACAGCCCCCTCCCAGTGCTGTATGTCGTTTCCTTGTGGGAATTGGTTCAGTCCCATGAAACGAAGGAGAATTTAAACTAATTATGAACCCTATTGTTCAGTATTAATCGCTTTGGGTCATGTTAAGAAATATTTATGTGTTGTAGCAATACCTGTTAAATTCAGTGATAGAGCGATGGTGGAATCAACGCTATGCACAATCGTGTGTTTATCCTTTTTGGGGCAGGTGAACTTTGACTCAGGTTAATTGGTGATACTTGTGTATCCTAAAGTAGTTCATGTACTATTTTGATTTACTCTACGAGAAAATTGTCTGGAGTAACCCTGTAATAGTTGTGATATTTTATGCTTATTTGATTGGATTATACGATTAACTGCCTCTCATTTAGTTGTTTTAACTCAACTAGCTTTAATTTTAAGACCATTACCTGTACAGCTTTAGACTTAGGAGAAGGTCCGTGTAGAACCAGCGTCACGTTATTTTAACCGTAGAACGGCCCTGCTCTTAGTAGACAGGTAAAAAAACGGGAGAGACCAGCTCTTCGGAGAATACTCCTTATCGTGGATTGAGGCAGTACTTACTGTACAGTACTTAATTGTGTACTGTGTCCTTGATTATTTAGTAGGAGACGGAACGGCTAATGGCGATTCCTGTTGGTAGTTTTGAACCCCCTTTCGTACCGCAGAAATTTAGCCGGGGCTCGCTGTTGACGCCGGTTCCGTCGACAGGCAACGTGGTTCGGCCTGGTGCCGATTTGAACCGTGGCACTATTAAACATAGAATTACAAGACAATCAGACGACATGGTGCCCTAGATATTTCTTCCTACTTTCTTCATTATGTAGCAGAGAAAATTGCAACGACGACAACCCTTACGTCTGTCCCACGATCCCCGACTAACAAACAAGACGGCCGCACAAATTACGTTTTGTTTATACCACGGTTTTTGGCCATAAACTAGCATCTATTATAATCTAGTCAAAAAGTATATAATATATGGTCAAATAGAATACTGTCATTTGCTTGCGTTCAAAAATATGCAAGTTAGTTATTCTACGGCTTGGTGGATAAGATTTTCGCCATGAACACAATTTAAATATTTCTGCAAAATTTTGCAATCGCTCAATAAATTAATGAGCTTGAATTTGGCTGCTATCGCTAGCTGAATTTTATTGCTGAACTTCTATCAGCTAGATTATAAATTTAATCGGCACAGCAAAAATAAAAGAAAAAGTGGAAGCAACTAATATAATGAATTGATATGTGTTCCATACAATGAAAGCTGTTCTATATTTGAGTTAATCAGTTTACAATTATGCTATTAACAATGCTAAAACATAACCTCTCTCCTTGCCTCAATTTTAATTTCAATTCGCCTGGTGAAACGAATTACCGCACTAGATAGCTTTGTAAGATAGGAAAATGTGCTTTGAAACTTGTTTAAATTAACGATAAACAAATGCTCGGAAACGTTTCTATTTTCTCAAGGCTCTCAAGACCTCAAGTGTACTTACGTAATTGTATGGTCTTCGCCTGAGCGATTAAATTTCATGGGACTTTGCTTACGTGACATACGTTTAAACTGCACGTTCCTTTTGAATCAATTTTGTTTAAAATGTTGTTATATTTATTATGAACGCAAAATATACTCATGGCGTAGAGATTGCAACACCAAGAAAGAGTTGGAATTTCCGGATGAAATTCGGTGGCAGTATTCACCTATGTTATAGTAATAAATGATCAAAATTTGGGAGGAAAATCTTTATTATTTAAACAAACTTTTATAATAATTGTTAATAATGTGTGGTGCGGTCTGTCTGATTTACACGTTCATTTACACGCGGAGGCATTGATTGAATAAGCTGGTTTATCTCGTCTTCGCGTACTTCCTTGCATGCAAGTTGCATCTCCTGTCCTAAGGTCTCCAAAATCAAAGGAGGACGCTGTAAATTTCGCAACCCTCTACCCATTATGTCTCATACATTTTCAATGGGAGAAAGATCTGGAGATATTGAAAGACAGGGCAAAGAACGAATCTAGGCCTGCTCAAAGAAGTTCAAAGAAAACCTTGCTACAGGTGGACGTGCATTATCTTGCTGGAATAATGGATCTTCGAGCTCTTGTGAGTATGACCGAAGATGTGTTCAAACAACCTCCGTAATATACCGTTGTGATGTGATATTGCTCGAATGAATATCAAGGGAGATCTGAAACCATAAGTAATCGCGCCCCAAACCAAAACACCCACAGCGTAGTATACATACCTCTTAATCGTAAATTGAAATTCCGTTGTTCATCGAGTCTTCTTCTAACTCTCGTACCACCGTTGTGAATTCCTACACAAAATTTAGATTCGGCACTAAAGACAACACAACCCCATTCAAGATTCCAATAAGATCGTTTATTGCACTATTGTAACCGTTGCTGACAATGTTCTGTCGTCAAAGGAAGCACGAGTTGCGGACATATGATGTTAACCCAAGACTTCGGATTCGGCGGTAAACTTTTCAAACGGTTGCAAGGCGAACATCTTCATCAAAGCATTGGTCACTAACTGCCCGAACAGAGGAAAATCGTTTTCTAAATTCCAGTTGTCTTAAGCGACGATCTTGACGCTCATTCGTTCTTCTTGAAGCCCAGGTTCCTCCTTCACGATATTCATGGCCATCTTCAAATCATGCACGATACTCTCGCATTACAGTAGACAGATTTTGTTTTACACAATTAGCAATTTCCCCAAATGAAGAACCAGCTTCGCACAAACCAATAATTCCACCTCTATCAAATTCGCTTAATTGATGGTAATATCTTTGTTGCTGTACTCTAAGCATGATCAAACAAACAAAACACGTTAACCTTTAACTACTAACGTGGATGTTTCAGGACGTAGACTCTGACATGCAGTATGTCATACCGTTGCCTATTCTCCTTTGTTTTCAATATGAATTTGTCTTATATCACTGTATTT
>JAHWXV010530360.1:0-15779 GCA_024586415.1 Phrixothrix hirtus | reverse complement strand
AAAAAATATTTATATTTCCACGTCCAAAAGTGGAAAATTAACAACCGAACATTTTAAAGACTGGTTTCAGAATGTGTATTTAATTAATATTACCACAAACCCTTTTATTACTGGATTCATGGAGTGGTTAATGTCCTAATACTATAGTAAATATGATGCCAGCAGATAACAGCTTGTTGTCTAATATTCAATATCAATAGCATCACTTTCACCATAGGAAGAGGGCAATTCGTCTAGTATACTAAATTTTTCTAATTGATCGTTGTCATTAGGATCTATATTTTCTTTAGATTGTGCTTCGGAATCTTCAATAACTTCTGCAAAATTGCGTTCCAATATAGGATCCAATTGTAATATGATATAAAGTTCAATAATAAATGTAATATCTTCAGTTGCTCTGTCAATTATGTCTCTTAATAAATCATGCAATTCTATTTCCCGGTATGTTATAGGATTTGAAACGAAATTACACACTTGAAACGTTGTCATTAGCATGTGAATTACATTTGCTAAATTTATTTATACCATGTTTGTAGAATCTATTAGCGACTATTACTAACAATTGGACACTATCAGGTACAGGTATTTTCATTAAACTGAAGTAATAATACGCTAGCACGTTTTTATTACTTATTTTCCCACATCCATCTTAGAAATCGCAGATGTTTGATTCTAAATTTGTTATAGCATCCCTGTGTCTATTTTAGGAATCGTTACATCTGGTTGTAAAAAATGTACGATAATTAAAAATATAACTGGAAGCTAGTTTAAGTTAACTATCAAAATAGAAACTATTTAAATTTTGGATTAATAAATCTCCAATAGATCATGCACTGAAATGTATACCTACATGAAATCTTTTAAAAAAGAATGAAAATTATTTCAGTTTAAATCTCTTCTGCCTGATTTCGTTTTCCAGATATTTAATGAAATCTAATTTACAGCTCAACTTTGGGGTTGCGAGCATGTAGTAAATGATTTTCATTAATAATAACGATTTATTTAAACAAAACAAAATAATTATTTATGATTTATTATACATGAAATACGCAGTTTTTACGGAAAGCGAATTATTTTTCTGTAGCCTTTAAACGTAATAGTAAGAATTTCAGAAAAAACACATACATTATAATTTTTAACATAGTTTACGAATATGAAATCAAATTTTTTATTATCCCTAATTTTGTATCAGTTGTGCCCCAGTGGGTACGCCACTGGATCAGAGTAGGCATCATCGGAAAGCCCTTCGTAAATAAAGGGTAGTTTCTTGTTTGATATCACGCAATTTAATTTGTTCCGAAGATTGTGTCGAATCTTCTGCAACATGTAACACAGTCTAAACCAGATTTAAAGCAAATTATCCCAGAACCAAATCAGAATTTGTCGGCAATCGGCAACAATTCGTATTCGTAACAGAATTTGCTTGCGAAAATGCTTTTGTCAACGGTCATCCCTGACGCATATATTTAGAGCATTCCTAAAATGCCAGCTTGAGGTCAGTCTGAGAATAGTTCTAGCAGGACGGAATTACAATAAGTACTATGTTAAGGTGGTAAGAAATTTGTGCATATTCAGCTAGTCTAGGCGATATCGTATTTTTTTAAATCCAAAAGGCAATAAAAGTTTAGCTGCAAAAGTTGACAAAAATTATTTATCAACAATTTTGGACAAGAAAGAATGCTACATGGAAAATTGATACCACCTTTAATTGTATTTAGATACTAACGAATTCTGCAAAAATTGATTAAAAACTTCCTTAAACATTGGGATGTAAATAACTTTGATGCCGATTGGATGACTGATCCCCAGGTTTAAATTTATTACCAATAGCTATCCCTTACCAGCGCAACTAGAATTAGTTTTGATTATCAATCTCTTCATTGAGATGAATATTCTTCATCTTACTTAGCATAGATGTAAATTCTAACAGGAACATGCAATTATACTAATAACACTTCTGTCAGACGCAACATTTAACGGAACGTATGGATGTTGTTGTTTCTCATGTATTAAAGTAATCGAAGAAATGTAAATCAATTGATGCTAACAAAACGAGATTTTACCGTGCTATTCAATATAAATTGAATACATCCTTGCAGATATCTTCATATGCATTTTTAAAATGCGGAATTGCGTTGTAATTGATTTTTTCAAAGTTCAGATAATAACCATAAATCGTTGTAATATGAAAGTTTTCCCTAGCAAACCCTGAATTTACAAATGATTCTCTTTCTTGTAATCGTCAAAATACGGAATAGAAAGTAAAGCACAATAATGGTATTACAGGTATACTGGTCAAAAGTTCTTTAATATATCATAAACATAAAAAGGCAAATAAATAAATTAAATATTTTTACAAGATAGATAATGGAAGAAAGAGTTACTAACAAGGGAACTGTACCAGATGGTAATTCACGATTTTCTTGAAACTTTGCACACATGCACTACGAATAAAAATAATTGACATGTACTTTAAGAGGTGAACTTTCATTGCAGAATTGGGGTGAAGATTTGTTTTTTCGAAATATTTTGAAAACGAGAGCAGATAGGGAAAACTGTCAATTGGCGCTATCCTTTATTTTAAAGGCATTTTAATTAATATTTATATCAATCCAGTAGCGTATTCAACATGGAGGATGGAATATTAGCGTGAAATTAGAAGTAAAACGCCCCATATGTTGACAAAATGTATCATCTAATTGAAAAGCTGTGTACATATTCGCAAAGTACGTTAAAAAATTTAAATTACGTGTTTTTGATAAAAGCTGTACCCCCGTATGTATGGGCTGTACAAAAGTAAACCATTTCTTAGTAAACCGCGCATTTTATGATAATAGAGTATAGATCTAATTTTTCTGTTAACAAATACAGATGTAAAAGGTTTATTGTATACTTTTATTACGTAAATACCAAAATACAGGCTTAAAATTGGCGTGAAAACTTTAATTTTGGATTACCGTAAACCAAGCAAAACTTGCAGTATGCCGGCTACAGGCCTATATACTCGTTTTGATATCAAGCATACTTAAACTTATCTCTAAATCGTGGGGATGACAGTTGATTATGTGTTAATTGCTGCAATTTTATAATGTTTTTTTAATTGGAGATTAATTTCGCTATCTGTTTCCGTAATTAAACCAGATAACGTTCGTATATAATTTTACGAAGGACGAAATCCATAAATATCTGAGGGTTGTACAAACACCGTCGCTTTAGGCAGGCTAGTTAATAACTTTGCCTCTTCATCTGCAGATATGATATCCCATACGGTAGCAGGGCATTGACCACTCCAAGAATCCAGCAGTAAGACAGATTTTCGCGAGATATTACTACATATGATTTGGAGTGTGATGTTTTGTATTCCCTCGCTTAAATAATATCCTTTTAATTTCTGAATCACCTTTCTAAAATTTCCTGCTTGTAGCAATTAATCAGATCTACGCTTTATGCGGGACTACTGTCACTAAGATATCGTCTAAGCGATATCAAATCATCGAAATATGATAAAACATATCTGAGACAATGTTTTGAATACGAAAAAGAACATGTAGAAAGTATTCCTAACTAATAAAAAGCAACCAAGGGCGGAAGCGTCGTTCGTCATCTGCATCGGTTTTGACGAACAGGCTGATTTTTGAACTCGGTTATTATCACAGATGAAATTTGACTTCATTTATATCTCCTACAGGACGAACCAATTGTCAACGGGATGGATATACTCTGGTTCTCCGAAGCCCAAGAATAGTTGAGTGCAAACATCGGCTGGAAAAATCCTTACTTCAGTTCTTTGAGATTTTCAGAGAGCAATTAGGGTTGGTTTCTTAGAAAAAAGGAAAATAATAACTAAAATATCATTCCACTTTATTAACAACCCTGAGAGAAGAAATTATGGAAAATGGACCCGGTAAAATGAATGCAGAACAATACGTCTATACACAAGTCGTATATTAGAGTGGATGCGATTCATGATTTAATGTTCAAACTGCTTGAACACGTCCATTGTTCGCTAGATCTGGCCCCCTCGGCCTATTATATGTTCCTCTAAATGAAAAAATATTTAAATGGGCATCAATTTTCTTCAATGACGAAATTATAGAAGCTGTAGAGAGCTGATGTAAATCAGCCCCTTATTATATAAAGAATAGGAAGTAATTTTTTAAGAGGTTCGAAATTTGCAGAATCGCTGTAATAAGTGCATTTTAAAAGGGGAATGCGTTGAATATAAAGGAATTAGTTCATTTTTCTGTAGCAGGCTGCGGATTTGTCAATGTCTTTCGTAACATTAGTAAAGAGTTTGATATGTCAAGAGAAATTAATATTGTTGACTACAATATTTGACGTTCAAGAACTTTACTTTTTGATGTCCACCTAGGTACAGTTTATCACAGACATGTCATAATAATTTGAAATTTCTTATGGTATTCATGTTAAAAGGTAGTCTTGGCAAATACATTTCGAATTAACCGCATTTTATACGTAGCCACGTAATAAACTTATAACGTGGCAGCATTGCTTTTACCTACTTTATATATTTTTTCCGTGTCTAACTTTGAGTCAGTTATATTTGTTTAAAGTTTTTAGCTTCTCCGAAATACGGTAGTGTAGGGAAGTTGTTAGAATGGGCAAATTTTATATGCGCCAGTTTCAATAAATTTCCGCATTTTGCGCCCCTAAAAATGTTCATGCTAATTTAAGTTGTTAGTATGTTGCTTGTTAGAATTTTCGTACACAATAACTCAAAGATTACTTGACGGGTGGCCTTCAAATGTAGAGATTGCAAATCAAAAAATGTTCTTATGAGTTGAAAAGCTTTTATTGGGGAATGGCTCAAGCGAGCGCTAATTGCATATATTCAACCAATAAAATTTCCTCATTTCCGAAAAAGATGCAGCCATAAGTTTTCCAGAGGAAGATTGGATTCTTGCCTTTTTTAGTGGTGGAGACGCCTTACATAGGTTCTTGTTTGGTAGGCGTGTTCCAGTAATATAATCACGTTTCAGCGCGAGATGTCTTCACATTCACTTAAAGCGGTCACATTTTCTGTTGAAATTTCCCGCCTGCGCAGCTTTTGTTTAATAGTAAGCAAATTTGGAATTCAACGTGCCAACGCTTTACTGATTCGTAAATGATTATGCAAAATTGTTAAAATTCTTCTGACATCTCTACGTCATTGGCTATTTGAGAAACTTTCAATATGTGACCTGAAAACACTAAATCCTGCACTTCTTAGATATTTCCTTTTGTTCTTGTCTCCTTCGACTCTTTGATTAATTCTGTATTGATTCCCTGCGCTATAGAAATTTCTTATACCAAAATTTAGTTGTATAATATGATGGCTAATCATTGCCGTATACAGCTGTCATTCTCTTAAAACCTTTTTTCGGCCCATTCCCCTCTTCAGCCAAGAACTTTATTACACTTAAATTTTCGAGTTTCAAATCATTCGTTATCGATATTACGTAATTGAATTGTACGTTTAATAATAGAGAAATTGTATATCGAGTTGCTATTAAATATTCTGTTAAACAGGATACGCCAGCAACAGATATGAAAAATAATTTAAGCGTTTTGCTCCTTAATTTTTGACAGTATTTAAATGGACTATTGAATTTAAGTGTAATAGGGAAATCTTGGGCGTTAATTCTCGTAGTTATAGCTCAAAAAGTCAATAGGCACCTAAAATCTCTTGAACCTTTGCAAACAAGTAGTAATACAGGGTCATCAATAGTATAACGTGTTCCCAATTATCATTACTTATATGATTATATTTCAAATTTATGTATATACATTAGTGATGCATGTAACTAATAGAAAGACAAGAATTGGTAGAACGTCAGTTATACATGAAATTAGTTTATAGAATAAATAAAATTGATTATTACAATATTACAATAAAATATGAAATATAAAAACCTTCTAATTATTAATAATAACTAAATTAATAAAGGGTTATAAGAAGTCATAAGAAATAGTTTAAAACACGTAATTAAATATAATTTAATATCAAATATTGAGGGTGAAAAGATAATTAATATAATTTTCATAATTAATAGTTAATACCTAGTATTTAAGAATAAAATGAATAAATAGAAAACTGTAATATTTAACTCAATTCAAAATGCAAAGAAACCTGTAAATAAGCTAAACATGAAACATAACCCCACAAATAGATAGTGTCTCATATTCTAGATTTAAATTAAATTAACATACTTAAAACCTTATAAAACAGTTTACAGTTAAAAGATAAGGGCAACAGTATAAATACCACAAATATAAGCAGAAAAATTTAGAACTTTCACAGTTCTCAAAGCCTTACCTTTATAATATTCCTCCATCTTCCGATTCATAAATATCTTATCACGCCTCATTTCGAAATACTGTTAGAGGGAAAATTTAAGAACGGTTTTCTGGATTGATGCCACTAATAGAATCTTCTGGACCCATAACTAGTATAATATTCCGGATTACAATAGGGATTTGCCCCCGTAATTCGAATTTTGCTATAACAATGGGATCTGAACATTTTTCGATTGTCATTCGTTACAACTTGAATAATCTTAAAGATGATGTTTGTTTACAATAGAACGTTTTTCATTGTATGATGATGTTTGTTTACAATAGAAAGTTTTTCATTGTATGACACACATACATTATTGAACCCTTGGAAGCAGTACGAAAAGGTTTCCAAACGTTTTTAGATTCCTCTTTCTAATCTACGATATAGAATTAACTGCCTGTATAAATGTTAATTCACATTATCATATATATTCTTGATTTCTATTGACGAAAATTGAATGACACATACACATAACAATACACTGCGTATGAATGCCATAATACTGCATGGAATGTAGCATAGGATAAGTATGTAAATATTTGTAAATACATAAACGAATTTTAATATATGTATAAAATGCATGTTTGTTTATTTTAGTGAAATACGTATCGAACAGTTAAAGTAGAATTTGCCTATTTATACAGACAGGAGTAAAATGTACATAGAATTAGGGATATACACTTACGCTCAAAGGTAAATATGTAATACCATCGAACCTTGCCTTCTTATTAACTATAACAACGAGTAACTTTTAATTCAGCCTAAACCTCCGTGTGAAAGTAAGCTAGCCGAGGGCCAATTGGACTAGAAATTGGTTCAACACAAATGTATCTTATGCCGACCTTAATTCATATAGGTTAAAGATTGAGTTATTCAACACAAAGGAATTAATTAACCGAAAAGTCGTCGCAACATAAAACTGTAGGTATACACACATATTATATTTTAATCGAAGAATTATGCATAAAAGGGCTTGCAGACAAGTAGGGGTCGGATTTGTTGACACTAAACAGATTAGCATTAATAATGCAACTTCATGAAGACCGTTTGACTCGCCTTGAGAACAGAACGATGGATTTTCTGCCTAACTCATTATTAGTAATAACAAATGAGCCGCTGATTCATTATTATGCTCCAGAAATCAAACAGCAATGCAAGATTTGGAATCATTTCAATTCACTACTAACAAACAAGTATTTCTAATTACATTATATTATATTAACATAGTCAATCTTTGATTACTGTGATATTTTTTACGAAATAAAATTGGATTTAGTTGTAAGAAACAGAACACAGAGGGCGCAGAATGCCTGTTTAGATCTATTTACAATATGACAAAACAAGAATAGGTATTCAATAAAATAGGGGAACTCGGTAGATTAAGTATGTGTAATGTGTACTCAATTTTGGTATATAAGGTGATTAGAAATTTTGTTCGCGGCAACTTTCCCAGCAATAAACTGGTAAGCCGCGATCTTATTCATAACAGATTACTAAGAAACATTGTTATTCCACAACATGCAACTTTGAGTTTCAATTGTTCTATCAAATATTGTGCTATGCTATGCTCTAATTCTAAATTAGTTTTGATCTGTTCCATAAATAAATTTAAGAAGATGTTAAAGCACTTCCTATTGAACAAAAATTAATTTGTGAGCAATTTTGTAAATTTTTCAATTGTTTCATATTTTCAAGTTTACTATTATTGTGTTACTTTATTTACCAAGGTACTTTGCTACGCCTTAAAATTAATATGTAATCACGTTTTTGCTTATTTTCTATATACCAATGTAATATTTAGTTGATGTTTGGTTGGAAGAACAACTTTGGCTGAACGCTGCCACAAGAAAAGACCGTTTATATTACTATAAAGTCTGATGGAAAGGTAATAGCATCAATTTTCTACGATACTAAAGGATTTGTCGCCATTTCCCATTTATTTGCTACTCTAGCCTACTTTTATCTGTTTCCAAAACTAAATAAAGATGTGCAACCGATGAAAGAGTAAAAATGCGATTACCGAATATTTTACCTGGATAAACACGCTTTAGGAATGGCATAATGGTTTTAGAGCGCGATCGGTCTAATTGCATTAACACTAAAGCACAATACATAGAAAATTAAATTGATATAAATTGTTTTTAAATTCTTTTTAAAATGAGCAATAGTACAAGGTATATTCAAATTAAATCTGGAATTCGGGTACTACATCTAATGTAATTCATGTATTTCAAAATTAGCGTTTTTTTATTAATGTACCAGTCTATCTAGAAGGCTTGCCGACCGTTGCCTTAACTTAAATTGCTTTTGTTCAGTTTTGACAGCTACGGAAACAGTCAGTTGCAAATACTGCCGCGCAACGAATTCCAATCAAGCATCTATTAAATGTGCTGAAGATGTTGTAAGACTGCGTCGATAGTTTGGCGAAAATAGTCTATCGAAAGCCCAAATATATGATGGGTATAAATAATTCTGGTAGACGGGCTCAAATATTCGTCACTGAAATGAACATTCAAAGAGTCGATAAGCTTATGCCTCAGGATGACGAATTTCTGTGCGTGATTTATCAAGATCACTGGAAATAGGCGTATATATTATTCAAGAAGAGTTGAAGTTTAGAAGGATTTATGCCAGGTGGGGTCCAAAGCTGCTTTGTTTAGAGCAAAAACAGAAAAGTGTTCAAGTTAAAACAAAACTTCTAAGGCGCTTTAAACAAGATGGGGAAGCATTTAAAAAAATCTTGCTTGTAATGAAACTTAGTTATACTATTTTGTCCCAAAGTTTAAGACGGAAGCACAACAAATTGTCAACTCTCAAACAAGTAAAAGTTGTTCCTTCAGCTAGAAAGGATATAGTGAAAGTATTTTTGGATGCAGAAAGTGTCTTGTATGCCGATTATGTAACATATCGACGAACCGTGAATGCTGACTATTACTGTAAACTATTATCTGCCCAAAAAGACGTAAATAACCCAACAGGAAGTCATCTGATTTAATATACATTGATCAAATTACATTAGGAAACACTTTTTCATCCTCCTCCCCCCGTAGCCTCAATTTATCCCCAAGGTTTCCATTGGTTTGGACCTCTAAAAGAAGCTTTGGGTGGAATCAGATTTAAGTCTCATTTATTTCTATGTGATTTCCATTATTTGTGCCTCCTCTAAAAGAGCTTTTAAAGGCATTATATCTGATAATGGTGAAGATTTCAAGAAGTTCGTGTACAGTTGCCTCGGAGAACATCCAAAAACATTCTATAAAGAAGGAATTACGAAACTTCTAAATACTATCGGAATTATATAGTTCTGCAAGGAGAATATGTCGAAAAGTAGCATAAGTTATTTGATGTAAGTTTTATTCGAATAGAAAGTTATACGCAAATTCTTGGTTAAATTTGGATATTGTGCTAAATTTATCCTTGAAAAACTGAACACCAAAGATTTCGATTAGCAGACGTGTTTATTTTAACGAACACTGTTGTTCTTTTGTCAAGAAATCACTGAGTTTCTCATAAATTGTAATGCTACAATTTTTACCTACTTCGTGAAACATAAAGAAGGCTAAGTAATATGACCTGGATGATGCTACATTTTGTTGGAACTTATCGTAGTTGGTCTACTTTAGCAATTTCAACGATAGCAATTAAGCTTTTACTTAATTAGTAATATATTTACGAGAACAGAAGAATGTGCTTAGAAATATTCAAATCTAGAGTAATACAATGTTTATCCAAGAACTATGGACTTGTGATAGTGTGAGAGTGCACGATTTCAAATTCCTATAACATAACATCTTTAACATTTAATTTAATCACTATGGGTTAGGTAAAAGTGGAAATAAAATATATAACTATAAACGATACTAATAATATATTCAAAATTTTCTTATCGGACAAGGATGTGCTAAACTATGGTTTAAAGTATAAATTACTTCATCAAGTTACAGATAGTATCAAAACTAATGATGCAGGAAATAAATGTTTACATATATAATTATTAGTATATCTAGCCCGAAGAATTGTGTAAGATTAGCTTATCCTTAATAAGCTTTGTGTGGAGTTCAAAAAAATATTGAAATAAATAATCAATTTCTGAATATCTCATTATAATCTGAAAATGTCGACCAATAATTCGAATGGGAATGTCAGGAAAAATTAATGTATCTTAAAATATATAGAACGAAGAAGAAATACATAATACATAAATTACGTAATGCACAATATTTACACTATTAAAAAACGTTTTGTAAATTTAGTAAATTTACATGTACAGGGATTGTTTGTTTTGTGTCTGAGATTTCGAGATGCGGAAATTGCCTTGGATTAAAATTTCATATATCCATTTCGCTATGCCTACTAAAATTTTGCCATATCTTGAGTGGTTCCACCGCCATTACGGGCTTTTAATATTCCAAACAACGCATTGGAAAGGCAGCTACGATTATACTTTCTTATAGGAGCAGAAGCAATGTCTTTTAAATTTTTTTCCGCTCAAAAATTTACCGACCTCGATCGGGTTTGAACTCGCGTTCTTGGATGTAGAGGCATGCTTGCTAGCTACTACACCAAGCGAGACCGGCATGTACGGGACTACCGTAGAATACTTTCAATAAAAATAAATAACTATAGTGAACAAAACTCACTCGTTTATACTATTCTTCAATTCTATGGGACCCATTTTGAAAGTCGCCCTACATTTTGAGAATTACTGCTATATATTTGCTCTAATTCTCCTGGATCAAGAAGGCGCCGACTTTATAATTTTAAAACAGGACAATAAACCTGTATCATATTATAGCAATTGTTAGTACTTTCTAAATCATCCACCTAACCCCAAGGAGTAAATTGTTTGCTTTTAGCCGTCGAGTGCAATATTCGCCTAAAGTCAAAAACTGATATTCGCCAATAAGGCAAACAATACTTTTTGTAGTATCTGTACCGGTATAAATAAACTAAGTAAGTATTAGAAGAATAAATGGAATAAATGTTTCGCCTTTGTTTGTTTGTTTGTTTTGTGGCTGAGACTTCGGGATGCAAAAATTTCCTTGGCTCTCTTGGACTAGTACTGCTGTCATACAGTCATTTTGCCATGCCTATTAGATTTTTTTCGAATCTCGAGGATTTTCACCACCAGTAAGGAATTTTTAACGTGCAAAACATCACATTGACACGAGACCCATGATTTCCTTCCTTATTTGAGAGGAAGTCCTGTTTTTTAAATTTTTCTCCGCAGAAAAATTTACCGACCTCGATCGGGTTTGAACCCGAATCCCTTGGATGTAGAGGCAAACATGCTAACCAATACATCAAACTGGGCCGCTGTGTTTCACATTCAATCTTTGACAAATTTATAATTAGATATTGTTAGAGGTCATGAAGGTTTGTTGCTAGGTAACACTAATTTGTTTTTAATTTAACAAAGCGTAATTTGAATTGCTATTTGTTTTCGTTGAAAATATTTAATACAGAAGTACACAATATAGCCTACAAATTAAATTTTATGCCCAACTATCTAAAGTAAAATGTAACTTTAGAACCGGATATTAGAGTGGTATGAAATGGCAATAAAACATAATAAGAAAGCAGTATCAATAGACTTAAATATCGGCCGGTAAAAGTAGTGAAGTCAGAATGGATTAACTGATACTAACGCTACAACTTTCGAACCATATTGTATGCTTTACCCGGAATTAGTCAAAATAGATCGAAGACTTCTGTTTAAGTGTCAACATAAGGAAATGGGCAAGGATAGAGATGCTTCAAAAATGAAACATTCTGTATATAACCAACCCCCTGAAGTAAAGAAAATTGCTAAACTAAAGCGACATGTACAAGTTCAAGGGAGGTCTTCAATACTTATTAATTGATTTCGCCACCACCACGTGTATAAAGCTAAATGGAACCGAGATGGTCCTAATCTATTAATAAATAATAAAAATTTTACATGTATACAAATGGATTTAATAAAAGAAAACGTTTTGCATTGTTTCAATTATATATTTACGTACGTAAACTATGCATTTCCTAATGGTAAAAATTAGTCATACAAAACTAAAAATTATAATGAGTTGGGCGTGTCGAAAATTTACAAAATTCAACAAATAAATGATTTGACAAAGCATTCTTGGGCCGGTCGTACACCTAGAGGTGTACCGCAGAGGTTTACCTGTATTGTCCGCCTCAGGAGGTAAACCTCGGCATGTGTGCCACTATGTGCGATGAAACTCCAGAGGCGAACAGACCTCTGGAGTCGAGGCAGGCGGACTTGATAAATCATATTTTCTATTGCTAGAGGTGACCACACCTCCGCGTGTGTGTATGAGTCGGTGAGGCTTATCTCAGGTCATTTGTAGTCAGACAAACTCAGAAAGAGGGTGTATTTTGTGTTTTCCTCCATTTTAATTGCGTAAACGTTTTTATTTGCATTTAGTCTATTTTTTTAAGTGTTTTTGTTTGACCTCACTTCAGTTTATTTGTGCTTAGTGATACAACGTTTCATCCATTCTCAAGTAGTTGCAATAGTCTGTCCTTTCTCTCAAATCTTGCAATAAATTGAGGTGAGTGTACCGATTTATTTTTAATAACCAATTTTTACTCCATATTTTACGGCACTTCCTTTTATTCACTAGTAGCTAACACTAAACCGACAACCGCGATCGCGTCGTCTACTCGTGAAATCATGAGTTCAACTGATGGCAGAGGCAGACAGCTACGTGTGTGGGATCATCGCCTATTGAGGTAAACCTCTGGTGTTCGACTCTGGGGCATACCTCTGCGGTATACCTATACGTGTATGGCCGGTCTTGGCCTCAATAGTATAAAAGCTCTAGATCGCCCAAGTGCAATATAGAATATAAAAGAATTTTTCGTTGTTATTTTGGATTTATTGCCTAATAGCTAAATACTCAAATATCTTAAACTGTTGTGAAAATCAAAACAATCAGTTGTTTCTATGAGATGTAAAAGTACACTAATACATTAAGAAAATTTGACATTATATACATTTTTCATTTCCTTTAATGCAGTTCTTATAAGTTGGTGCTTTTTGATTGCTAGAGTTGAGTTATTTTGTTAAGAACCGCAAAACGTGGGTCGGATAAATTCGCTAATTCGTGAAATACCACTATTGAGACCGGCTTAAAAACTTTCACTAAATAAATTGCATTACTATTTTAATCAAATGAAAAATTGCAACAATGAATTCATGTGTTTGAATAATATTGCAAATAACAAATTATTAATAACGTTTGTTGAAACATTGCAATTTGATATATTGTGCAACAGGTCAGGGGACAATAAATTTACTATAGTATCGGTTTTCCTTTCTCTTGTTACGACCTAAATTATTAAATCATATATTTTGGCGCAGCCTGTATATAACGAAGTTGATCATGAGCTTAATCGCTTTTAAATTTAACAAGCATTAGCTGCATTTTCCTTAAATATCAGTGTAATGAATTTAAGATGTATAAATTCCATACAATACCGATCCTATTTTTATTGCTTTCAGGAGACAAATTATTTATTTTCTCAAGGTTTGTGTTAACTCATTTTACGGTTATAGACATTTTACTAACACAGCAATACTTATTCATCCGGAAATGTATGTGATTACATTTTTATAGAACTATTAGAATTTATAGAGGGCGGAATCAACGATTATACTATGCTAATGTATGTGATTAGGGCTAAGTCGAATAGAGATCCGAGCTATTTTCGTATATAAATTTGAAATTTGAGAATCATTTATTTCTAATTATATTACCAATTATATACATTTGACAGTTCTGATGTGTTATGACCTTTTTACTTGGTCTTTGTAGTTATGGAATTTACACTCAGCGTTCTGCTTAATTAGAATTTTTTACGTTAATAACTTGAATTAATTATGACATAGTTATTACTTATAATTTAACGTTTCTCTGTCTTAGTTATATGCGTAAATATTTAAGTTTAACTTGCATGTAGTATATTTCCTAATTAATTGACGCTATCTTTTTCATATAATTAAACTATCATTTGTTTAAATTTACGTAATTTCCGTGGACTTTATTTGTTGCATGCCAGCTTGTACCCTGTGTCACTATTTGGTCATTTAAATGACAGTATGCAACTCCGCACATCCCAATGGATGGATGGATATGAAATTGTGGTTGTTCTTTTACCTAGCTTTTTACCTTACTTCCTTTTAAACTACAAAATTTATGCCGTTAAATATTATATTTGATTAATATGTTTTATGTTCCTTTTTCTTTTACATCTAAGATAGTTCTGTTAAGATTTGGTTCTTACATATTGAGCGACTTAAATTTACCTTAACTATTTACGTCATTATTCCTACTCTTTACATATACCCGTTAAGATATAAGTTCTAAACACATTACTCGGCTTAAATTTGATCGTAAATAAATACATGTCATTTATTTATTATTGCTCCCTGTGTCTGACTGGAGTAGCCCATCTGGTCCTGTGTCTTGGAAGGTTTGCATCTCAAATTCTTGCACGTTCGTTTCTGGGTTAGCATGTGTCTATTAACCTTAAGATCGTGATGATACGATGATGCTAGTAATCTATTTTGTGAGGTGGTGAAATTGTTTCCAGATACGTGGGTGTAGCTTCATTTCGTGTTCTTCGTTCTTGTTTATTAATGGCGACATTGGTTTGAACACGGTGTCGGTTTTAATTCTGACTACCTATTTGGGAATATCAAGGTTGTCTTTATGTTTATTGGTTTTACAAATGCTTTTATTGTCGTTTGTAATTGTTGTCTTGCAGTTATGAAAATTGGCTTTGTTTTGATGACGCACTGTTGTGCTAGTTTTAAAATATCTGTGGCATTTATCGTTGCATTTTCGCAGACTCCACTACATGACACCAACACATTCGGACCTCTGGTGGCATAGAACATGTTTTCAAGGCATCCAGCTTATTCTGTTTTGGATTTTGGGTTTCTAACTGTTGTAACTCACAGTTTGGCTTGTTTGTCCTTTGTAATATCTGGTTTATGATGTAAAGCGGTTTCGTTTCTACATTGTCGACGATTGACGGTGATGTTAGATATTGACTGTGGTAATCCTTATTTTTTTGACTTCTTCGTCATGTGTTAAAAGAAAATATAGTTGATTGGCGGAGTCGATGGCGATTGGTTCTTCGGTTACCTTCATCATCATAAATGTGTTATCTTTTTCTTGAAATGGGAGTGGTGCCGCTTTCAACTCTATGTATTCATTGACCTCTGATATCAAAGCATATTTTTGTATATTTATTGAAGTTGTTTTGCCGGTGCACCTTGTATCTCATATCGGCCGTGACAATATTCTGATATTAGTTGGCAATTTTTCGTTTGTTTGTCAGCTCCCGCTGTTTTTTTGTGCGTCTAATCATCTAATTTATGTAAATTCAATTGTTATCTATCGCTAATTCCTTTTGTAAATTATTTAAATTT
>JAHWXV010530326.1:0-13434 GCA_024586415.1 Phrixothrix hirtus | reverse complement strand
TTTATACATGTACTAAGAGTTTTATAATTAAATTTTGAGCTCATTTAAAGCAAAAATAATTTATAGATTTAAATAAAAAGTAATTAAGTATGTATATAATTCACACAAATCATTAAAATATTAATTTATTTTTGTTTTGGCGACGATAATTGGAAGGCTCACCCATCCAAGTTACTGACCAGACAAAACCTTGCTTAACTCTAGGGACTTTTCTCAATAACTTACTTTAACGAATTTTCTCAGAGAAATCAATTAGTTCATGTAATATAGCATTATATGTGCAAGAAACGTGGCGAATTTAAAAACAATCCTTATAACCGTTTTCGAAAAAATTGCAAAAAACCTAAAACTCACAAGAATAAAGTGACACTTCCGGTCATTCGATTTTAACGAAATTCTTACACAGAAGTCCTAAGGCAGCAATAAACTTGTGTATAAAATTTCACTTTTCTACGATATTTGGTTTTTGAGATATCTTGACCACATGTACACACACACACACATAGACCAATTTCTAAAAGCATGTTTTTCGGATTCAGGGGACCTAAAAACGTGTATTTCCGCTAAAAAGTGGACATCAAAAGTTGTGACCGAAAACATGACTTTGTCCATACCATATTTCATATACGTAAGAGAAAGTAAAAATATACTTGACATTTAATTTTTTGTGTTAAGTTACCAAACACCCTGTATATAAAAAAATTAACCTAAAACATTTATACTATAAGAAAAAGTAAAACTTACTTTAATTTAATTAAATAATTGTGAAGGGGAATATTTTTTAAGGTAGTTTAATTGTACGTTTTGATGTTATATTATTGTAGTTATATTCTCCTTCACAATATTAGAGCATCTAAGGTATTATATATTCTATTCTGTAAATCTATTACATTTTTATCATAAATATTCGAATTATCATTGACATTAAAAAAGCCTCATTATCACTCTTGAATGGTGTGAATATGCTTTGCTTATGTTTTGATGAATAATTATAATTATTTTACAGAAGAAACAAATTCTGAAAATCCATCAAACAATGGAACTAGTAAAGCAACTTCAAAAATGATTGAAGAGAAAAAACAGCGTGAACACCTTTTACAATTAAATCAAATTCTTGCAAAGCAAGTTATGGAAATGAGCAAGATTGTAGCAGGTATATTAAATAATTATTTATTTTTCTAATTTTCTTTAATTTTTATTTACATTTTAATATGAATTTTAATATATACAAATTGTTCTAAAAATTATTCAGCATAAGTTTTCTGTTATCGGTTTCTCAAAAAATTTAGTCTCGATAAAAACATTTGCAGGATATTACAACTATGGTAATTGATATATACAGTGTATCAGGGATATAAGGAGCAATACTTTAACAGTAGATACATCTTGATATGCATGACAAAAGATGCTTATAAACCATGTGTCTAAATTGTATTAGTTGATATCGATGTAATTTTCTTAAAGGAGATAACAACATAAAATTTGAAAATTAAATATAAGCAGTAACAGTAATAGCTAATACCGAAACATTGAATTTTATCAGTGTAAGTTGTAATCTGATAGCTTGAATAAGAGCCGAGACAAATGGAAATACTTTCACTAGGCTAACATCATTGATCCGCTTAATTTCGTGCTAAGCATTTAGCAGTGTATAAAACACTTAAACAATAACATAAATAATGCTTATTACAGATTAAATTTGATTTTCGTTGCCCCTACATTTTAATAAAGATGCTGTTTAGAACTTATCTGAAAGATATAAATCCCTAACCTAAACACGAAATGATCGTTAAAGAATATATGTATCAAGTAGGAAGTATCAAGGTTAATATGATGCTATGTTTGGTTTTGTTTTATTGTTGATATATGTATTATGTCAAAATTACAAAAAAGAATAAAATTGTTTCTTTCAAGATTATTTTAATTCAAGCAATAATTGCTAACCATAAATGTTAGTTACAACACATAAAAGAAATTAAAAACATTGGTCCTTCGTGATATGGGATGAATATTTAAAATATTTACAAGTTTGGAAACTTCACCTTATGCAAATAACAGTTGTTCAATGGTTGCAAAGCGTGGAATGGTTGGATCCATCATATTTACCTAGTTATAAATCATAAGCATGAGTCATCCATATTTTCTCTTTATTCATAACTTTGTTTAATTGGTAGTTTGCATTGCCACAAATAATAAAATGTCAAGTAAAGAAAATATTAAAAATCTAATCAAACATTGCACTACGTTAAAGCAACGCTTAACTATTTTTGATAAATACATTAAAAATGTAATTTCGGCTTTTCAACAGGAGGGTTTTATAATTACAAATATGGTTGCAATTGAAGTAGGTCATAGATTAGAATCAATTTCTGAAATTTGGGTTAAATTCGAGGATATTCAGGTCGAATTAGAAACAAATATTGGGGATGACGAACTTCTGGAATAGTTTGATTATAGGCAAGGATTCGAGGATCATTTCTTTGAGTTAAAGGCAAAGATGCAAAGTTTACTAAATTCGTTTAATTTAAAATTGGCTCCGATTGAGCAGTCGGACAATGATAGCATTAATGGCAGAGCTGCTTCCTCCAGGGGAAGTCCAGCACAAAGAGGTTATTTATCAGGTGTTAAATTGCCTATGTTACAAATTCCTCAATTTAGCGGGAGTTATGATTCATAGCTCGAATTAAAGACACCTTCGTTTCCTTAATCCATAGTAATGTAGATTTAAATCCCATTCATAAATTTCATTATTTAAGAGGGTCCTTGAGAGAAGAATCGAAACAGGTGATAAAGTCACTCGACATTAGTGCAACAATTATGCATGTGCTTGGCAATTGCTTAACGACAGGTACGATAATAAAAGGTTGTTGATTAATAATCACATAAAGGTGTTGTTTGACATAGAAAGGATTCAATCGGAATCTTCGAAAAAACTACGCATTTTTTCGGACAACATTGAAAAGCATTTAAGTTCTTTAGAGACATTAGGTCAACCGATTGACAAATGGGATATGCTAATCATTCACATAGCTAGTTTAAGAGTAGATAGCATCATAAAACATAATTGGGAAGAATGTCAAAGTGATCCGAACCTCCAACTGTGAAGGAATTCAAGGAATTTCTTAACAAGAGAGCAGACTTTTTAGAAAGTTTGGAACTTAAACAATCTAGTGCAAAATCAGTAATCAACCCAAAACTTAAGGAAACCTCATGGTCATTGTTGATTGCTAACCAAAGTCATTGTTGGATTTGTCAAGCAGAACATTCAATATACAATTGTCATGAATTTTTGTCAATGTCTGTATAGGATCAAGCAGAGGGGGTTAAGGCATTACGTCTATGTTTAAATTGCCTATGTCCTGGCCATTTTTAAGTAAATGCACAAGTAAATCCTTGTGCAAGGAGTGCAAATTGAAGTACCACACACTTCTTTATTTCTGAGCTGATTCTAAAGGGTCTAAACAGCCAAAAAAAAGGGCCGAGAGCAACGTTAGCATGTGTTCAAATTACAAGGGTTTGCCATCACTGTTGGGAACAGTTTTCGTCGTTGCATATGATAACCGTAACAAACTATACAGTGTCAGAGCAATTTTGGATTGTGGTTCCTAATCTTCATATATTTCTTCGGAAATTTTTGAAAAATTATCGTTAGAGTCGGTTCCAGTAACGATTAACATCATTGGAGTTGGATTGTCACATACTACAGTTTGTCAGAAATATGAAGTTAAGATACAATATTCTCATAGCTCCTTCAGCTTGAGATTGAACTGTTTGGTCATCTCAGCTATTGCCAGTTCGATTCCAGATCAGTAATTCAATACATTGTCCGTGAATATTCCGAGTCACATTCATTTGGCAGACCCATACTTTAGTGAAGCAAGACAAGTTAATTTACTAATAGGCGCTGATGTTTTCTAGACTCTGTTGTACGCAGCGCAAATCAATTTAGATCATGATCTTCCGATCTTACAAAAGACAAGGTTCAGATGGATTGTTGCAGGTTCATTAAGTAATGGCAGTAAATTATCTTCTAGAACATCAACAAGGTGCAATCTCGCTCTTGATTCATTATTAAATCAACAGTTAGACTAATTTTGGAATTTCGAGGAAAATTTATCATCTAATAGAGCCTGGTCAAAGGGAGAGCAAGAATGTGAAGAGTTCTTCAGGAAAATGGTTTCTTGTGATGAGTTTGTTCGATTTGTAGTACATATACAATACATCAGGTTAAATCTCTCACACCATGGCGTTCTTAAGGAATCCAGTGAATCAACAAAACTTCTAGTTGTATGTGATGGTTCAGCGTCAACTTCTAATGGTTACTTATTCAATGATCTACGATATATCGGGCCCACAATTCAAAATGATCTAATTTCAATCCTATTGCGTTTTCGACTACATCAATTCGTTGTTTCAGCCGATATGGTCAAAATGTATCACCAAATATTGATACACCCAAGTCAACGTCACTTACAAAGAATTTTATGGTGAGAGAATTTTTCTTTACTGATCATTACATATAATTTAAACACGGCCACATATGGCACACCTAGTGCTCCATATCTGGCGATAACATCGTTATTTGAAGTCACAGAAAGAAATAAATACGCATTTCCTAGGGTAAGGGAGATCATTAGACAGGATTTTTACGTTGATGATCTTCTTACAGGTAGTGATTCAATTGAAATGCTGCAAAAAATATATGCAGATGTCAGTCGTGTTATACAAGATGGTCATTTCGAATTAAGGAAATTGTCGCAACACAACGTGAATCCTTTAGCCGAAACATTAAAAACATTAGGAATTGGTTGGTCTGCAAGTTTGTACTGCTTTGTTTATGACATTCCGGTGGGTAAATCTTCAATTCAAAGAGTCACTAAATGGTTGATTTTACCCGACATTGCTAAAATCTTTGACCCACTAGGGTTATTTGCACCAGTGGTTATCATTGAAAAATGCATTATTCAAGAGCTTTGGTGTCTTAAGTCATATTGGGATGAAGTCATTACCTCAGATCTCAATTACAAATGGTTTACATTTCGAAACGAATTGCCGGCATTAAGCACATTTCAAATTCCACATTATGTGCTTTTACCTGCGGCGATCCATATAGAACTTCATGACTTTTCTAATGCCTGCAAGAAATCCTATGGAGCATGCATTTACCTCAGGTCAGTTCAGTTAGATGGGACAGTACAGGCCAGACCATTGTGCGCAAAGGGCAGTGTCAGTCCTCTAAAGCCATAAATAATGCCTCATTTAGAGTTATGCGGTGCTTTAACATTATGTAGACTGTTTTTGAAGGTCACATTATCGTTAAACATAAACATCCAAGATGTCACCTTTTGGTACAATTTCACCATCATGCTTGGTTGGATTAAGACAGAGCCTAACAAGTTGAGCACATTCGTTAGTCATTGTGTGGCAGAAATTCAGACAATTAGCGGTAACATTCGTTGGCGCTATGTTGCTTCGCATGACAATCTTGCAGATTTGCTATCACGAGGTGTCACTCTACGAAATTTGACCAACTCAAAGTTATGGTGGTTAGGACCTTTATGGTTACCTTCTCAAGAATCCCTAGTTGAACAAAGCCCAGACTTAGATTTAGATTCCTTACCAGAATTAAAACAAACAAAACAATGCTTGTTTGCATCTCCTAACGTTGAATTCAGCACAGAGTTATGTAATAAATACTCACAGATTTCAAAATTAATTCGAATCATAGCCTACTGTTTAAGATTAGTATATAGAGTTAAAGATGCAAATAAAGTGTTTAGTCCCAGCGAATTAGATAAGGAAAATTTACGAATCATTAAATTAATCCAAAGAGAATCGTTTTCAAAGGAATTGGCAGATTTAAAAAGACCACATCCTATTAACCACAAGAGCAAATTATTTTCGTTGTCTTCGTTTTTACATTCTGACGAATTATTAAGAGTTGGTGGTCGGTTAAAAAATGCTGATTATCCCTTTGATAAGATCCATTCTATTGTATTACCATTACATTGCTTTACCAAATTACTGTTTATCAAGATTCATCAAAGACTGCTTCATGCTGTCTGACAACTTATGTTGGCAGCAATCCGCGAAACTTATCGGCCTATATCAGGCAGGAGTTTGGCAAGGAAGGCTTATCGAGAATGCATTCGGTGCGCCAGAGCAAATCCAAGGTCAATTCATTCAATCATGGAAGATTTTCCTTCAAGTAGAGTCATACCATCGCCTTCATTTTATAAGGTTGGTATTGATTATGCCGGTCCTATCATGATAGCTTCAAAAAGAGGTCGAGGTCACAGGTTATTTAAGAATTATATTTGTATTTTCATATGCATGTATACGAAGTGTGTACATTTAAAAACGGTTTCTGGTTTAACCACGGAGGTTTTCATGATGGCTTTAAAGAGATTTATCGCTTGTCATGGCAAACCAGCTGATATTTTTAGTGACAACGGCATTAATTTTGTAGTAGCCAACAATGAACTTTCTGAAGTTCAGGTTATGTTAGCTCGAGAAGCTAAATGCATTCAGAAATTCATGTCGGATCAAGGTATTAAGTGGAATTTCATTCCTCCTAGATCTCCCCACTTCGGAGGTTTATGGGAAGCCAGGACACATAGCATTAAATACCATTGAAGAGTTCCAAACACTTCTAATACATATAGAATCAATTTTAAACTCGCGTCCTATTTCTTGTTTATTGTTGAGTCCTGACGACCTGACACCATTAACTCCAGGTCATTTCCTAATTGGCCGTCCGTTAACCGGAGCACCAGAATTAAATCTGTTGGATCAACCAACCAGTCAGTTATCACATTATCAACACTTACAACAAATTCAACAACATTTCCGGACTCATTGGAGAAAGGAATACCTTTCAGAGTCACAACAACGCCACAAATGGCACTCATCGAACCATAGCCTGAAGTTGAATGATCTGGTCATTCTCAAGGATGACAATCTACCACCACTCGCCTTTGAAAATGGGAAGTGTGAAGGAAGTGCATCCTGTTCCAGATGGACAAACTCGTGTGGGTTCAGTCCGAATAGCAGCGGGTGTCATGAAGTATGCAATAGCAAAATTGTGCCCACTCCCTGTTCAAGTGGACCTTAGTGATAAATAGTGTCTGTGTTTTCAATCATTTAATCACATCTGTACCATTTCCCGACTTACAATATTTTGATGCTTTATTGCGCATTTACATTTGTTATATTGATAAATAATTGTTTGTTTAATCTACGTTGATAATGTTTACAGTTCCATTATATAAATGTATAATGAAGGATGCCCCTTCATTAGGAGGGTGGCATGTTTAGAACTTATCTGAAAGATATAAATCCCTAACCTAAACGCACGATGATCGTTAGAGAATATACGTATCAAGTAGGAAATAGCAAGGTTAATACGATGCTATATTTGGTTTTGTTTTGTTGTTGATATATGTATTATGTCAAAATTACAAAAAAGAATAAAATTGTTTCTTTCAAGATTATTTTAATTCAAGCAATAACTATTAACCATAAATGTTGGTTACAATACATAAAAGAAATTTAAAACAGATACTATTCAGAAATTATTAGTAAAAATTTAACCAAGATTATTAATAGTTATACAAATAAATTTCATATTCATTAATATTAAGATGTTCCATCTTGATATTGGGGAATCGCATTTCTAAATTAAATTGAACACTATAACTAATGATTAAATATTTATCAGAAAATACAATCGATACTAAAATTACACAAATTTAATACAAATTGTAATAATTTATAAAAGCGAAAATGTTAAACAATATGATTAACTAAGATTATTAATTATCTACATATGTATACTTTTGCGGTCAACTATATTTTCAAATAAATATTTAAATATGTTATATTTTTTAATTTAATTTAGTTCATGTTCATTGATATTAAAGTCATTATTTACACCTGCAGATGTACAAAGATTTTATACCCAGTGTCTTTTAAAAGTTTTCCAAGAGTATTTTTAGCTATTTTGTGTTTTATTTCATTTGGCGAAATGTTGTTCATCTTCTTCAATATGTGGCTGTGTGGAAGGCACTTTCCACATATGATGGCACACAGACACCAACGATTCTCCGAAAAGTGACATGTACAACTTGGCTACTACATGTTAAAGTTCTTCACATTACCCAATTTTTATATCTGATATTTTTAGAATGAAACATAATAAAAATTCATGTTTTCACCTATATGTTTTTTAATTAAATAATGTACGAATATTATTTCATAAAAAGATTATACTTATTTGCTTTGTAAAACCCACAATTTGGCGTTCCCTTGGAAACTACCATTACAAAAAGTTTTATCATATTTTAAACCTTTTGAATTGCATAATGTTTGTTTAAACATTTTTAATTTTATAATATATTTTAATATATGTATCTTATGCTCTCTGCATTAGTTTTAAAATCAGTTAGGGTATTTTTTAAGAATGTCTTCTCTGGCATATTTAAACATAATAGCAGTTATCTTCTTTTGTATTTCAATGAATTATATGTAGAATAAAAGGTTTACAATGTAGTTGAAATTATATTAGCAAACTCTTTGTGTTGTTTATGCAGGGCCAATCCTAGGCGGTGTGCAAAACGTGCATCGCATGCAGGCACATAAAATTAGGGGCAGCTGTTGGCGCTAACATCAAGAGATTAGGGAATCAGAAGAGGGGGATGGCAATTTTTATTCTGGCACATAGTCTAGGATCAATCCAGTTGTTTAGTTTATTGTATTCTTTATTATTTTCTCTTACCCTACATGAAATATAGATAAAAGAGAAAGTATTTTTGTCCAAAATTTTTGATGTCAAAATTTTAATGGAAATACACATTTTCGGGTTCCCTGAGTACAAAACTCATGTCTTTGAAAATTGATCTATGTTCGTGTGCGCATGTGAGTGCATGCATGAGCATGTGTGCAAGTGCATGTGTGCATGCATTCATGTGTGCATGCATGCGTGCGTATGTCTCTATGTGTGTCTGTGAACATAACTCAAAAATGAAGTCATAGGTGAAATAAATTTTATATTTAAGTTTGTATCTATCCGGGCACATGGCCTCAATAATTTCACTAAAATTGGATAACTAGAAGTGCCACTTTACTCTTGTCATTTATTGTTTTTTAAAAATTTTCTTGAAATCAACTTTAACAATTTTTTAAAATTTACTATACTTAGACATTTAATGTCTTTTCATATAATCTAGGGGGGTTTCTCAAAAAATTTTCCATAAATTGAGTATAACTGAAAATACTTTTATCATTAACTCTGAATAAAATAACTATGAAATTAAAAGTCCTAGCTAAATGAAAATTTATATTTGAGATCATAACAATTTTTGTATGTAAAATCAAGAATTTTGTTAAAATCGAATAGCCAAAAGTACCAATTTATTTGTTTTTAGATATTTTCCAAATTTTTCATTTTTCGTGATTTTCTTGAAATCGACTAACATATTTTTTAAACAGTACATTTCTTAGTTACTTCAGTTTCTTTTATACGAACAAAGCAGTTTCTGTAATAAATGTTTGAAAATTGAGTAACCAGAACTACTTAAAGTATTAGTTGTGAACAACATGTCTCAAAAATTAAACATTATATAAGTGAAAACCTATATTTAAGTTTTCTATCTTCCACATGAGACAAGAATTTAGTTAAAATCAAATGGCAGGAAGTGCCACTTTACTCTTATAATTTTCAAGTTTTTTGAAATTTTCTAGATAATGGCTATAACAATTTTTTTAAAGCTTCCTACGGTTCTTATGTCTTTCATAGCCTTTTATGTGAACTTTATGGTTTCCCGAAAAAATGCATGAAGCAAGTTATCAGAGAAAATCTCTGGGGTTAAGTAACATTTTGTATGTTCAGAACTTGACTGTGACATTTGCCTATTTGTATATCTATATATTTAAGAGAAAGTTGTGTGTTGTCTCACACCAGATTTTTTTAAAAACTATTGCCATCCATACTGAAAATTGAATAATAAAGTATATTCGAGTGGGGTATCTAAAGGACCCTGCATGGGCATTTATGTTGATTTTAATTGCATGGAAATTTAAGGGTTAAGTGAATCAGAACTTAATTTCTTACCTACTATTTATGCATGATTAAAAGTTCAATACCTGTAAAGTCAATAATAAGAGAAAGTATTACGACATAAAAAAAATAAAATGTCAGCTTTTCATATTTATAATCAAATGACTCAAAGTAGGAAAACTAATAAATAAAACATAAAATGGCATTTATTTCTGGAAATAAATTAAATCTAATTTGAATATCGAGGGTCAAATCACAATACCTTGTAAATTCCAAAATTGAAATTTTACAGGAAACGCTAACAACCATTTAAAATTTATATTTTAGGTGATAATACGTGCATTTCCTGAACGATCACATTAAATTGTCCATGGAACGTATTACAAAAAGGAATTTCACAATAATTTAATTTTTTATATATTATTGGTTACTTAAGAGGTTTTGCGTTCTTTCTTGCTTGATCTTACGTGCTTTTGCTGGCAAGAAAGTTGCTACACATCCGTGTAAGATTAACTATAATTATTAGAGTACTTAAAAAGATGCAATAATAAGGGTTTCTAATATATGTAGGAAATGGGCTAATAAGGAAAAGAAGTGTTTAATCAATACAAAACAAACCATACTAAGAAATACCTAACAAACTTTATGTATTGTATTTCTTAATTAATATTCCTTCTTAAAAATTTAAGAGTATAGCATTAACAAAAAGCAAACAACTAAACAATATTATAAAAATAAATAAGCATTCCACAAAATTTGATAACGTAGTTTCACTGTTATAAAACTGGTAAATTTGAAAACAAACAATACTTCATGACTATGTCCTTTTGTCAGATGCTAGTCTGAAGAGTAAAACATGTAATGTGTGTATATGTGCATATAGAAGTATGTGATTTTAGAATGCTCCAATATATTTCTATAAAAGAGTGTTTGTGATGTTAATGAAAGTAAGAAAATATAACAAGGTACTGAAGATTGATCTTGTAAGTTCAAATAAACATTAAAAACTTGATTTAGATTGTTAGCTGTTTGTATAAATCAATTTTAGCCAAACAGTTAATATTAGAATAAGGAATTATTATCTTATTGTCAACCTTACAGTAATAAATAAATGTAAATATTCATATACGTAAAAATAACACACTTACTACATGCACCGAATAATACAGACTTTCTTAAGGGAAATAAGTATTAAAAATCAAACATGATAAGATTTAAAAATTCAATAAAAAATGCCCAAATGCCGTTAATGTTCTGTAAAAATAGATGCTACCAATAAAAGCAAAATAAATTGTACAATGAATCTATTTTTCATAAGAATTGCGTACCACAAACTATAACTAACATTGATAATTGGATTTGTCAGAAATGTCGGATGATTATGGGGAAAACGCTAGTAGTGCTGACAGCGATGATTTAACTCAAACTAATGTAGAGGGTAACAAAACACTAAGTGAAATATATAAAATTGTAAAGCGAATCCATGACTCCCAAACTATTATAGAAAATTCTTTGGATTCCTGTCATGAAAAAATTGACAAGAACACTAAGTTACTACCGGAACAAAGATAAATACTTGATCAATGTTTACGTAAACTCAAAGAATTGGAAGATGAAAATAAAATGCTAAAGTGAGAAAATAATGAACTGAAAATGAAATATAATAACTTGTAGCAGTACTCTAGGTCGAATTGTGTTGAAATTTTTGGTGTTCCTGGGATAAAAGATGAATACATGTTATCAGTTGTTATTTCAATAGGGTGCATCAGTTGGTATGAAAATAGATCGTAATATGATTGATGATTATCACATATTAAGGAGATCAGTGTCAAGCATGAATGAACCTAGGCCTATTATAATAAAATTTGTAAGAAGATTGAATAAAGAAGAGTTAATGAGACTAAAAAAAAAGTGAAAAGGGACCTAAAAGTGGAGGGGTTAGGTGATATGTACAATAAACTTTCTGGTGTGAACTTGAAGCAACTGATATATTTTAATGATTCACTTACTTATGATTATAAAATACTATTATCAAAAGCTAGAGCATTTAAACAGGAAAATAGATTAAATATTTATGGATAAAAGGAGGAAAAATTTTTATGAGAAAAAGCTCATATATATCTGATAAAGTCAATAGCCAATTTTGAAGATGTCCATTAACAAATTTGAATTGCGCATTTTTTATCAGAATGTAAGAGGATTAGGTACAAAAACAAATATATTCTATAAATCAATCATACAACAAAATCGAAATATAATTTGTATAACTGAAAGTTGGCTTAATGAGTCCATATATAATTCTGAAATTTTTCCTCCTAACTATGTGATTTTTAGAAAGAACAGAAATTATCAACAAACAAATAAGTCTAGAGGTGGTGGCATTATAATTGCGGTAAAAAATAATATATCAAGTATTAGAATGGCACACCTAGGGACTTATTTTGATAATATATGGATTAGGTTAAGAATAAAAAATCAGTTTATCTATGTATGTGTAGTGTATTGCATTCCAAATAATAAGCGAGACGATTATCTTTAATTTTATCAGAAATGTATAGAGCATATAAATAATTTTAATGCTGTTGTTTTTGTGGGCGACTTCACTTTACCGTTATTTTTTGAATCTAATCTACATTGTAATATTGAAAAGGAATTAAATAATTTTGCGGCTTTATGTAATCTTAAACAAATGAATAAATTTCTTAATAACAACGGTGGATTGCTAGATTTGATATTTGTTAATTGTAATGCAGTTTGTGAAAAGCATTGGAATCCCTTGTAAATGAGGATATCCATCACCCTTCTTTAATATGTAATTTTTTGTACAACAGTACCAAAGATACAAGGAACACTTTTGTTGAGGTATATTATAACTTTAGGAAAGCAAACTTTCTAAGCTTGTATACATCGTTTAAGAACGTAAAGTGGAATGAAATTTATAACAAATGTAATGTTAATGAAGCACTAAGCAAATTTTATAATATTATATACTCAGATTTTAATGACTCAATACAGAAAACAAAAAAATCTAAAGACAACTGCCCTGTGTGGTTTACAAAACAAATAATAACAGATTTAAGATATAAAGATATATTGTGAAGATCTTTAAAGAAGTCCTACAGTATCTGGGTTAAAAATCAGTTTAAATTTACACGAGCTAAAATTAAAAGTGTATCGATCAAGCGTACAAAAAATATATGAATGAGGTAGAAAATGCTGTTGAAGACCATATAGATAATTTTTGGAAATACATCAAGTATAAAAAGTCAGAAAAATCGGAAGTGGTAGCTATGATTTATAATAATGAAGAAATAGATAATAATTTGGAGATTGCTAATAAATTTGCGCATTACTTTCAGTCAGTATATGCTGAAGAA
>JAHWXV010530315.1:0-17562 GCA_024586415.1 Phrixothrix hirtus | reverse complement strand
AGAAGGCATGCTTAAGTTAGTCATAGCAATAAGAATGCAACTAAGTAGGCAACAGATGAGTGGTGGTATTTTACCTGTATTATTAATATAGCGACCAGCAGCATGTAAAGAGCTATGTACATATACAGTCCATTTATAATAAATTAAAATTGTGTGTAGTGAGTGAACATGTACATTCATTAACCCCAGGCAAAACAACCTTCTTCTAACAACAATAGTCCAAAACCTAATAGTTTTCTAGAAAAAAATTAGTAAAAGTCAAAACTTTGTCGCGGCAGAGTTCAACAACTAATGAATATTTTTGATTGGGAGTTGGCCAGGAAATATTTCTGAATATACACAATAAAACATTTGATATAATTTTTTGATAAATTTAATGATTAAACCATAATTTAATAAAATGAATTGCATAAAATTATAAATTCTATTAAACAGGAAACCTGGTAACTGCCTAAGTTCGATATATTTATCAATCATAAACAAGCAAATACCGTTATGGAATACCCAAATAAATACAATGGTGGTAGTTTGCGACTTATGGTTGTAAATAGTTTAGTAGTACATTGAAGTCAATTGTTACAGATCTTTCAAATATACTTTATTCAGAAAAAAATCTGTATGTGTATTTATTTAGATAATTAGGTGCATTTAGATGTGTTTTCTGTTATTTGTAAAAATTATTATGTATGTTGATTAACTGCAGAAGTCAATTCAAATTCACAATTCGTTATTGAAACTAGAGCGATGGTCTCGTCCTTCCTTTGTAATGAGAGGTCACGGACTGCAAATAAATTAAATTAAAATTTAAGTTAGTAAATTATTTATTGTACATAACTGGAATTCTTGTGTATTGAGCTATTACTGAAAACTTTGTAATTGCAGGTTTGCTGCTTAATTAAAGATAGTTAGTTTCTTTACTGTTATTTCTTTAATATAATACACGATGATCAAATTTTACTTATTATACAGTTGTTTGAGTTTCTTGTCGCGTCCGTGTATTTATCATTCAACCAAATTTTCAATAATTATTTATGTTAATTGTATTGGTACTTTCTATATTTTCTACAAATATTCACATTTTTATTCGATTCACAGAGTTAATCTCAATTTTAACAATTTCTTTGCAAAATGGCCTCTACTTTTACATTTTTAATTGAAAATTATTCCTTTTATACAAATTTAGTTACATGTTACCGGTTATTTAAACCCTTATCTTAGCTTCATATTTTAAGCTTGTACTTAGTTCTTTTGAATATTTAGTTTGTATATTTCCCTTGTTTTCTTTTTATTTATTATAACTTAACACGTGTAAAAAATTCCAAAACAGTATTTATTTACTAATACGTGCCGATATTTCAATTTCCAGTTAAAATTTAGCCGATAATTAATTACCTTGCATCTCATTATAACACAACCAACTACTTTTCAAAATTTATAATGTACGGAAAGCAAATTTGATATCTTCGATTCTGTGATTTATCGTAGTTAAGAATGAACATCAATCAAACAGTGACCTTTCCAAAATAGTTAACATTATTTTTGGTTGCTGCTTACACGCTCAATAATCTGTATATTTTATGACTCTACACAAAGGGTTCTGTAAAGGCACTAGCAATAAACCTTCTCTCGACGTAGGAAATGATTCATACAACAAAATACTTTAATTTGCAATATCTATTGGAAATAGCGAAAAAAGTTGTGCCACCTTTTCTGCTCTATTTTCAATTCCTACCATCTGTTATTATAATAACGTACGTTATCTTCTTTGCACCCTGTATATGCTGTTTCATAAAAAAACCGATAATGCTATAGCCTAGTTATTTATTGTCTGATTTTAATGAACCCAAAATCACATATAACTCGAAAAATACTATATTGTGGCACTAAGAAAATCGGGGTAAACCTGGCTCCCTTAGAATGGCGATACATAGAGATTTCTCTTTTAATTTCAAAAATGTATAACATCATACACTTTTGCAATAAACTGTGAGGAAAACCAACTTTTTTCTAATAAAAATAGGTTGTGGTACCCAACAGGTTTAATTCGTGAATTGATTTTAAAGAGAAACAATAAAATAAAAAATATTTATGAATCATAAATACTGCTTAAACTGAACAACGTCGTTTGTAACACAAAATCGGCGTCTTCTTGCTACACCTTCTGTTACATTTAATAAAATATTCGTTGGAATTTCAAGATAGACTTCCCAATTGCGCTATTTTGGCGTATCAATTATGTGTTAAATGAACCTAGTCTTTTAAATAGCCCCATAAAAATGTCCAAAGGGATAAGGTCGGCTAACAGGGCAGGTTATGCAACTAGTCTATGAATGCCGAACCAATTTCCACCAAATTGGTGATTAGATAGTTTATGTTTATTCTGGCTTTGCCAGGTGTAGCTCTGTCTCTGCTGAAAGTAGAGTTCATCCAATAACTCTTGTAAATTCTGAGAAATAAGTGCACAAACATTTAAATTTTGAAAATTGCATTCACGTCAATTCTGGTATTTTCCCTAGTCCAACAACGATTAATGTTTCTATTAAAACGACAGTATTTCTGAAAGTGCACTTATCGGACCAGATTATTTTCGTTTAAACAAGCCCTTCTCGTAATTTGCTTAATTACCAATTACAAAATTGCAATCTTCGTCTCCTACCATTTTCTCGGATAGCATGGATTTAAATTTGTGCATTTTAAAATTAAATGAACTGTGCCGTTCAATGTTCTCAAATTTTGTTTGATTTCATGCGTAAAAGTGTAAGAATTCTCTTTTACATGTAAAAGCCATCCAATTCCAGATTTTCGTCCTGATATCCACCCTGAGTAGCTTTCTGCTATTTAAAAGATCCGTATTTCCTTAGGTTAGTTTCTAACCTTATAAAGGAAGCGTTCACGGTAGGCATGCGTGACTATTATTGCGACACTCAAAGTAAACTTGCAACATATCGACCAATTATCTTTAATCTATTTTGGCATTTAATAAGTAAACCACCCAACACTCGCTGAGAACCAAAATGACGCTGATATCCGTTGTTTCCCGATATATGTTGTTCCACGGCACGCCTGACTTATAAGAGTTTTTATTATAAAAAAGTCGTTTTTCTCCCACAGTTTAAATCAAACGTGAATGATGTATATATTTTTGAAATCAGAATAGAAATCTCTACAAGAATCGGTCAAAAAAAACTATAAAGTTCCACTCCAACTTACACCGATTGTCTTAATACCAGCATTTCGAGTAATTTAATGCGGTATTTGGTTTTTAAAATCAGACAATAGATAATGAGGCCTCTAGCATTCTTAGTTTTTTATGAAACAGACAGAACAAACAAATCAAGTGATAGATAAAAATTTAAAGATTTAAAACTAGATGACCTATTATTATCTATCTAAAATCGAAGTTTTAGCGGTCACTTAAAAAATAATGTTATCACCGTTAGGCAAATGAATTATTAACCGTTGTTAATCTAGTAAGAAACCGCGGAAACGAGGATTCATATTTATCTGCTTTTATTTTTTTTCCCTTTTTTACATACATAGCTCAGTTTTCTCTACAAGAACAGAAATTATTTTTTCCAATCATCCTATTCTTTGTGTCTTATTATACAGGGTGGCGCACGAAAAAGCAGCCCCAAGTATGTTATGCTATTTGTTTTATTTCTTATATGTTTAGAATGTGCTAATTGCAGCTGATTTTTAGTTGTATATGTTTATAATGTGTACATTCTTTATTTTAATAATGTCCTGACGTTACCTGTTGTTACGAAGCTGTGAATGCATAGCTCATCACGATATATTCGCTTCAAGAAAGAATTCAATAGTGGAGGCATAGGTGGCTTCAAGGTCAATTAAGCGTACGCAGGACAGTATTAGAGACAAGTTTCCTGGCTCTCCCATCCTTGCAAAAATCAGTATACAGAAATTAGTGAAAAAGTGGCGTGCTACAGGGTCAGTTTTCAACGCCCCAAAGAATCGAGCTCCGTCACATCTGCTATGGTCGCCGATATTCAAAGAAGAATGATCAAGCGTCCTACGACGCCGACACGAAAATTGTCACAACAGGTGAACTTCCTCGCAGGTCTTGTCAACGTATTTTGCACGACATAAAGTTGAAGGCCTACAAAATTACATGTGTTCAAGAACTGCAGGAGGACGACAATGTCAAACGTGTGGATTACTGCATATAGTTACTTCGCGCAATTGCGAGAGGATTGTTGGATCCGCTCATGTCTTCATGACTGACGAGGTCTGATTCCATCTAACAGGACATATAAACGGCAGAACACCAGGTACGGGTCAGCAAACACTTCCCGTATGCTTGATGAGAAACCTCTTCACGATCAGAAAATCGGAGTGTGGTGTGCTGTGTCTGGGACTCGTATTGTGGGTCCAATATTTTTGAAAATACCGTGAACACTAATGTGTATATGGCCATCTACAAAGAATTCTATGCACAATTGACGTGCCATGAACGGCGATATGCTTTCTTTCAGCAGGACGGAGCAGCCTGTCACATTTCACGCGAGTCACTTACACAAATTCATGAGAGGTTTACAGAAGACAGAACTGTAAGCAACGGATTGTGGCCGCCGGACCTAACCACTTGTGATTTTTATCTGTGGGGAGATGTGAAAAGAAAAGTGTACACAAACAGTCCACAAACGCTAAAAAACTTGAAGGACAATATTCGTAATGAAATTTCCAATATTACTGCTGTAGAGTTGCGAAAAGTGTATCTTAACATATTAAGGCGCGCACAGCTGTGCATTGAAGCACCCGGCGGTCAGTTTCAACACCTTCTGTAATAAAAAGTCAGTTCAGACCGTAGTATTAGCTTTTTTCTTCTTCTTTTATGACTGTTTTCGTGCGCCACCCTATAATTTCTAATCATTCTAAAATAACAGAAATTGTAAGTTTTAACTTATAGGTTGAAGTTGGACAAGATGGGTTACAATTATTAGTTAATGTGTCATCTTGCCCCATGAGTCGTCCAAATTCAAGCAAAAATATTTATAAAACGTATTTTATTCTTTTTTGCTTTTTTTTTTCTTCAGGAACATTTTCTTTCCTATGACTCGGTAATAATCGATTTTCATCTCCAAAACAACAGAAATCCTCCTCATTGTAACGTGTGTCCCAGAAGTCTTGAAATCAACTCTTGACAAGGTAGGTCTTTTCTTATTTCACACACATATTAAAATTATAACAATAGATGTAAATTTAATTAGTTGTCACTGATTATTACAAATTACTACCAAACTTGTGTTTCTTATTATTAAACCTGTAAATCTTCATACAAGAACAAAATATATTTATTGAGGAAAACTATTTTCATAATGGCCGACGTATGTGTGAACATTCTCAGGTTTAATAAATAAGAAATACAAATTTGGTAGTAATTTGTAATAATCGATGACAACTACCTAATAAAAATTATATTTATTTGACGTTTTAATTTTAATGTGTGTGAAATAAGAAAAGACCTACTTTGCCAAAGTCATGGCAAGAGTTGATTCCAAGATTTCTGGGACACACGTTATTTTACTATAAATTCCAACCATTCTAAAATAACAAAAATTGTCTAGTTTAAACTTGTAAATTTATGTAGAACAAGACATGGCAGTTATTAGTAATGCACCATCTTCCCCCCTAGACTCTTTCAAAACTTACGCTAAAATATTTATAAAATGTGTTTTATTTTATATTGTTTTGCTATTCATTTTTGCTGCAACTTTTTCGTTTCTATGCTTCGGTAATACTCCATTTACGCCTCCAGAACAAGAAATACTTTTTTCGATAGTCCTCCTCTTTGTGTCTTACATTTATAATGTCTAAGTATTCTGAAATTTAAAAAAATTTTAAAGTTTCACCTTGTAACGTGAAAAAAACGAATTATAATTGTTAGTTAATACACCATTTTACACCTCATTTATTCCAAATACAAGTCGTAATGATTGCAAAACGTGTTTTTCTTTCTTCTCGTAGTTTTTTCTGTAACTTTTTCTTTTCTATGATTCAATAATACCCCACTCCCGTCCAAAATAGCAAAAAATAATTTTTTACCATTATCGTTTTGTTTGTAATTATTAAGTTTCACTTGTATCTCGTGTGGGGCAAGAGAGCTACAATTATAAGTTAATGTGCCAGTTTACCTCAGAGTTAGCCCAAACTTCAAATAAATATTTAGAAAATGTGTCTCACTTTTTTTGTTTTTTCTTTGCTTCTATCGCATTGTTTTTTCTGCTTTAATAATACCCCATTTCACTCCAAAGCAACAAAATTTTTTTTATCAAAACATCCACCACTTTCCGTCTTACTAGTATAATTTCGAAAAATTCCAATATAAAATTAATCATCAATATTCAACCTGTAGATGTATGTAGGATAAGACGAATTACAATTATTAATTGTACCCCGTCGTGTTTCTCAGTGGATTATTTCAAAATTAACCAAAATATTTACAAAACACATTCTACAAATTAAAAAAGATTCTAATTTTATTGTCTAATGTACATTAAAAAATGTCGGTATCTTGATAATCATGTTTTGTGTATTATAAAAATTAAATATGAATAACGTATTTACACAAAATTGAATCGTGATTACAAAGTTAAATTATCTCAAGGGAATATTTATTTGTATTTTTGTATTTAATGTCTCTTTTAACATTAATAATAAATGGGTAATGTTGCGAGCTTAAGGAATTAAAAGTGGCAAGGACAACATTTTATGAATCCACAAATACATTCGAATCAGAAGAACTAGAACTATTACAAGTATATTTAAAATTAATTCTTGCATGAAACATGTGATGTAACGGTTAATTTAAAAGTTAACAAGATTTCATTTAAATTCTATTCTTTGAGATGCTTCGATAATAATTACGTTAATATAAAATGAATTCAATATTTGTGACAGTTTGATTAAGTACTATTTGAAACGTTTATTCGTATTGCGCTTTTAAGATGGGAGTCGTTAAATTGCAATTAAATTTGTTTCAGATTTCAGTTTCGTAGTTGTGGGTTGAATGGAGTATTTCCGTCAGCTAAGTCATCATTCGATAATGGATATCAAATTGTATCTTTAGCTACTTGGAGCCAACAAAAGTCGGAGTCACTTTCAACGGTCACTACCCGAATCTCACTTACACTTACACTTTACGATGCTTTTTAATATCCAGAGTGTTTCAGATAATATGACATTCCTTTTAGGGGGTGAAAGAAGATCATATATAAACACCACAATATGCGTAAAATTAAAACAGATACGCATACCAAAAAGTTTTTCTTTTCTAATTCTGAACTATTAAATCATTAATAAAATTTTAACTGACATACCTAACATATCAAGTTACAATAACGTGCGCTATGCTTTTACAGCTGTGGAAGACATAATTCGATTTGTTTACTGTTATAAATTATTGAAGAACGGCATTGCTATTTTACACAATTGAGATAATTTAGAATAAATACATTTTTTAGCAATCTCGAGTAATTTATTTATTATTAACCGACAAATAAAAATGGTTTAAGTATTAAGAAAGTGTCTTTAAATGTACAGTCAATTAAGCAATTATTTATTGATATTTTTTAAATAATATTGCAATTTTACACCTAAATATCGATTTTTATTTCTGACATTGTGTGACGTCATCCTATACTTAAAATAAAAATATTTAAGCACTTTTTAAATTATGGCGTAAAGTTTGGTAAACTCCATTTTGATGAATACAGGTTTAATTTAAATTATCAAGTTTCATAATTATTATATTAAGTTTTGAAATTGTTATAGCTACGATAGTAAAACGTGTATTTTTCTTTAGCGCGCTTAGCTTCATTTGATTTCTAGGTGCCATCTGTTAAATTTTTTATTAGTAATTTTCCACCGGGACCTACATTATTATTCTGGTCCACTTATTAATGTCTTGCATCCAAAGTAGTATGAGTATGTCTTCACGAAATAAAAAGGTTTAAAAAAATTCCAATACAATTATCTCTCAGCGAGATTGCACATAATTTCACAATGTATTGCTTGTACGAATGTTCGTGGTATTTTTTACACTACTATATAATTTTTATATGTATATCATGAATATATACACCATAAGGATCCTATTAGTAATGGATGAACGGTTACGTGCATTGTTAGTACTGAACGCCGCTTCCAGGTGTCATTTTACGTGTATTACAAATATCAAATAAAAATGCCGCTTTGTTCAAGTATCAATACTTAGCTGGTCAGTAACGTAGGTAAATATCAATTTTATTTAATTTTCTAAACATTGAAAGTTCTCAATTTTAATTAATGCTAGAAATGCAAGTAGTAGTGCAATAAAAGTTGTTATTGTATGCGTGCAATAAAGATGCACTTTTAAGGTTGAAGACGCAGAGAAACCAGTTCGTTGCATTCTAGTAACGACTGCGATATTTTCAATGCTTATCTATCATACCTCCAGCACTAACATTTCTATTTCCATAACCAGAAACGAGACTTATTATGGTGTATATATTCAAGGGTATAGGTAATGTAACCCTTTTATACCTATGTTATCGCAACGTATGCAATAATTTGAACTATACAGTTATATCTATGTGTTCTTTCAAGTCAATTCAAGTTATAAAAGAATCAAATAATTTTGAAATTCCTTTACTCTGTTCATGATCTGAATTTCACAATGATTTGGGCTTTAGTGGTGACGTTAAGATAAGTGGTTTTTATTTTCGATCAGTCTTATTATAAAATTGTTGATTAACTTATTTTCACTTTTATTCTAAAATTATTTTGCAAACTTTGTAACTTCATTTTGTTATAGAATAAATTTATCTGAAATATTCAAGATTATTAAATTTAAAACATTTTATCATGCTATATTATATGCACTGTACTTTTGATTACTTCACAATTTTTAACATTCGTTCAATATTATAACAAATTATTATTTTTCCTGTTATTTATGCAGTAGATTTGCTTTTCCTTTTTCATCGTTATTTCAAGCTTTCTAGTTCCATGAATCTACGATACATATTTTATTATTTTTACATATCATATGAGTTTTTTATTCTACTTGTGATATACAATGGACTCAAAATTAAATTGAATATTTTTTTTGCCATTTCTAATTTGAATCAAAGCATTTTGTAAATGTAAGCTTGACAAAATTCTTTTACAGAATTTGTATCTCATGTAAGGTAAAATATAGTTCAATTTGTAAAGGATCTAGCAACAGGACATAATTTACTTTTAAAAACTTGCCGTGGAAAAACTAGTAGTACAAAAACATAATATATATTTTGGAACTTTAAAATTTTGCAGTACATCTTCTTTAAATGTGTTTGCTTCTTACCTAATTTTGTTTTTCAGTTCCCGAAATGTCTGGGGACGTATTACATTCACCTTGACTTCAAATATCCTCAGATAAATAAATGTGGGGATTTTGATGATAATTAAATCTAGACCATATGAAAACATTAAATAAAACATAAAATTTGCTTTGCAATAAGTACGGTGGTACCATTTTGCTGAAACCATTGATTTTATAAGACTAACAGATATGCATTGCATATGGTGTTTTTTGCATCACATATTTTGTTATTTAAATTAGTGGATAGAGGACGTAATGAGTACGAAATGTTTAAAATTTACAAACGATTATTATCCCACTATGAACCAAAAGTAAAACTAACATACTAGCAAAGAACCTCGCCAATCAATTTCTGTAATATCCCTAAAATCATTTACGTGCTTGTACCAAGATTGGAATTTATGCACACCTAAGTCTTCATTACATAGCGCATGTTTTACTGAAAGAATGAGATGTCACGTGTGAATATATAGATGTGCATAGTTTGAAATATCCAGTTAAGTGTACATAAAAAGTCCGCTGGAAACATTTCTAAAAATTTCTTGCAGAAATTTAGACAAGCAACTTTATCAATATCTTTCAATTTCTACATAACTGTAATTTAAACATGATCTTGCTGTAAAATTCGTTTCAAACTTTAATCTGAAATATTATTCAATGCAATCGCAATCGCATCTCAAAACACATTGGACTTCGCTGAACGAAGGTTGTGCATTTGCAAGACGGCTAGCTATAAACCCAAAAATCGTAATAGTTACGAAACGATCAATTTTGAGGATTTTTGGTAAAGTTTGGCACTGTACTAAACTGATCTTCTAACTCGTTCAATATTTTCTGTTGTACGAAAACTACGAGTTATGTTGTTCTCTGTTTTTGAGACATTACATGGTCGATAAATTATAACCACACGGTATATTTTTATAGTCTTGGTTGATATTAGTTCCTCATTAATTTAGTTAGTATTTTAAATAATTAGATTTCATAATTCCTTTTCATTTTAAAATAACTTTCCAGTATATAACAATAAATTAAGGCTTTCGTTGATTGGTTTTCAAAATTAATAAATTTGAATAGGTTTTTCTTAAAATTTAGTTTGAAATTATTAAAAAGTTTATGCAGTGTAAAAATTTCTTTTAAACTTACATTTCTTTACAGCACTTTGCGGAGGTTTAATACCATAAAATAAGAATTATTACTTCCACAATTTGGAGAATATAAACGTGATAAAAAAGAATAGGTTGATATTAAATATCGAGAGTGAATGAGTGTGTGAGAGAGAGGGGTGAGGGAGAGGGAGAGGGAAAGAGAGAGAGAAGGAGAAAGAGGATAAGCAAGAGAGGCAAATTTATTTTAAGTGTAAGTAAGATGGATTACTAAAATTCGAGTAAAAATTTTGAAATACATAGGTGGCAAGCAGCATATGGGAAAGGTTAGTTAGTTGATTAAAGGCCATCTAAGTGAAAAAGTGCGCCCTTAGCTGTAAGGTTGTTTCATTTTTAATTCTCGAGTTACGGTAGCTGTAAATTAAGTGTCGGCTAGGTCAGTTTTAAGTAGATTTTCTGAGAGCTAATCTCCGAAATAGAGATTTTATTACACCATAAGGAAGTGTTAGTTTCTACATAGTTTGATGAAATATCATCTTAAGTTGACGTACCTTCCTGTTGGATAGTGAAACCGTACCGTTACCCAATGCCATCTCCTATAGGCCCAAAAAAATGTAAGGTAGGGCTAGCTTTTGTTTATTTATATATTTTAGTGATATATGATTATATCCGAAATGAAAATGTTTTGAAATAAATCAGTTAGAATGGTCACTAATTTCGTTAAATGTTCAGAAGAGTAATTAATCACCTTAAATGAGGTTTAATCAAATATATAAACATTTCCTCTGTATTTAAACGTCGGACGTCGAAGAATGCGCTTTGTAGAATATTATATTACTTGGATATTAGAATTTTAGCGCATGTATAACAGGCAATTAATCAAAATGCTTAATGTTTAGCCAGTATTGTTTAATTTCGATACGTGTGGTTATGACGTTAAATTCGCTAGTCAAATATTTTAAAGGCTGTACGTGTAAACTTAAGATTTTGACTATTAATATATGTCTGGTTAATTGTTTTAAAATATTTGATTTATAATCCTAGTTAACATTACAGTTTAATTAAGTACGAGATTAGATTCAATTTGAATCATATTTACCGCGCAGTTAAGAGTTCCTAGGTGCCTATGATAATAACAAAAGTTGATATGTACCAGTGGAATATCGTAGTTAGTTAAAAGTAAACGAGATACCTGGGATAATAGTTCGAGTTGATATTTCACAACGAATTTTAATTAAATTTCTTGCTAAAGATAATGTTAAACCTCAATAAATTTTGTTTAAATAGAATAATAGAGCTCGAGTATTGTATTGGCATAGTTTTGTTCACTGTCCGCAGATTTTATGAAAGACTGCAGTAAATATTTAAAATTCTCTAGCCTTTATCGTTGACATCTGTCATGAAACTGCATGTTAAAAGGTGGCAGGTCGTGTTGAATGAATTTTTTTCTTTCATCTTAATTTTGGAAAATTTGTTCTAGATGAGTAGATCGTTACTACATTTTTATGACCGAAAAAGTTGTTTTTGTAACATGTAAGAAATCCTGAGTCAATCATTTTATCCCCGATTCTAAAAAGGCTGGTATATAGTAGAGAATGAGTAATGTAAGCGGGTCTATCAAAACACGGTATGCTATACTGCCTTCTGGGATAATATAAGAGTCGTATACTAAGTTTCTTGAAGGACGAAGAACTGTCAATTCTGTCTATTACTGCGAACATCTAAAAAAGACGAAGCAAGCATACAGGTCAAAACGAAAAAGAAATCAATAAGTAAAAACGTATTTAATCAAAATAACACTTGAATTGAAATACAATGGAACATCCTCCGCACAGTCCGGACTTGTCCACATGTGGTCATTATCTTTTTGATCTTATGAAATAAGCATTTGGGAAAAATTTTCAAACAAAAACGAAGTCCAAAATTTTGTACCTAACAATTACGTCCTTGGCCTAAATATTTGTTTGAAGAGAGTATACAAAATTACCAGCTTGTTGGAAATTGTGTATACACATGCTGCAAGATAATACTTTGAACAAATATAATTTTATTTTGTAAATTAACAAATATTTTTTTGGAACTACACTCGTATTTTAAATTGTAAAACAATCAAATTATCAAATTGATACAAAAGGGAAATTAGTCAGGTAGGATCTTTAGAAAATTTCTGACCGAATTAGAGATTATTCGCAAACTTTGGATAGATAATTGTCACAGTCTAAAGCAAAAGCGCACAAGATCTTACTTCGTTGAGCTTCTCAGGTCCTAAGCTTGAAATTTTTACTATCATTTGTTATTTTCTAATTCTAAAAAACGTTCCTTGAGTATTTAAGACAGTTTTTTTTTATTGTGACACAGTATCATTAGCAATTGTTGTTCAAATGTTGCCTCGTGTGTCTTGGGTTTTCTATTAACCAGTATCTCACCGCATAAATGAAAATTTGCTTCTTCGTTCATTATTAATTAATTCAAAAAGCACGATTCATTAATCAACTGTAGCATACTTTTGCTAAAATTAAGCTGTGCTATTTGATCATTGACCTTCAGTTCCTGCGCAAATTGGATTTTATATGGAAATAAGTGCAGATCGGAGTGCATTATTTTGGAATACGCCTAATGCAAGCGACTGTCTTAAAGCAGAACATTGTGAACTTACCAAAACAGCTTCTTTAACACGTTCAATGCTTTCTGCATTACTTACGCTTCTGCGACGGATAATTTTTCCCCCAACGTAAACATTATTATTAAATTGTGACACCAATTTTAAAATTTTGCTCGTAGTAGGTATTCCTTCATGTTTTACCACATGAAAATGTCTTCTGAATTGTTGCTTACACTTAATAAAAGAATATACTGTGAAAATACGAGCTTACATTGACCAGTAATTTGACAGATGTCAAAGAATTCATGATCGTCTATTAAGTTCAACAACATTTAATTTTTAGAATCATCAATACTAAATTCGAACCCTGTACTTACACAAATATCCAGACGATCAGAGTAATAGGTCAAAATATCTTAAACATACAGAAACTGTTTTATAACTTGTAGTTCCCATCTACAGTACTTAGTGGAACATCACGACCAACAATTGGATTCGTTCAGTTGAGTTAGTTAGTATTTTAAGGGACCCACTTATGTAGGAGCCCTTCACGAAAATAAAAAGGAAATTCTACAGGAGCTACTATCAAAGCGGACTAGAGGGGAAGCTTAAATAATATATGGCTTTACCAAACACCATGCATGAAAGAATACAGTAGTCTTCCTAGTTAGTTCCATGAATCTTACAATCTGGACAGATGAAAGTTCTATAAAACCAGATACAGTTACTGAACACTACTGGGCGTAGATCATTTGGATGAGAATATAGTATAGAAAGATAAACTAGGAGATGGCCAATAATTGTATTTTTTAGAATTATCGACATCAGTACTGTAAATGTTCTGCAACAATTTTAGAAATAAGGGAAGGACCTAGGTTTGGAATTGTAATACGTGAAATCAAAAAAGGGGTGCAAATTTTTCTATAAATTGTGAACTCCTTGGGTATAAAAGCGTATGCCGTCAGTGCGGAATCTTCAATATTACAGAGGAACTTGAGTCTAACAAAACTTGCGAAATAAAAAATAGCTGCACCATGTCATGATTAAAAGAAGAGGAAGACTCAATATACATGTCTACAGTGAAAGAGATATGCTGAACATGGTAAGTATTCTAGTGGGCGACTGTACCTTGCGTTCACGCATATGATTGTTTTCAATTATTTTTCAGTTTTTAATGTATCGACAATTTTTATAGTGTTTTATAATATTAACATTGTTTACCAAGTGCCATCAAATTTTTGTATTTATTTATAATAAATTTAATTTATACTAATTTTATAAGACTAAGAGCAAAGATATCTTGTAATTTGAAATATTCACTTCTGTATAATATTTGCTTTATTGACAACAATAAACCATATTCAATTTTAATTATGCAGTAAAGCATTACCTTAATTGTCTTTTTAATTTCGAATGCATTGAAAATAAAATTAAGAAATATGTTAGTTTACATTTTAACATGTTTTATTATAAACACTTCCTCATCAAAATAATAATCCAATTTTGCACGTTTATTTATCTATGTGTAGGAACTGCAAATAACTTGCCACCTCGAGGTACTTTAGTTTAATACCTCTCAGATGTCTTCGTAAACTACCGAGCGGTGAATCATTTCTATTTTGATAGTTATGTTTTGACTGATTTTATTCGGAGTAATTCTCTTTTTCTAATTTATTGTAGACATTGAGATGAGGGTGGACCACTGTAAATAAAAGGCGGCCTATAAATATATTAAAAGGATATCTAAAATGATCTCTACCCGACTAAATCAGGAATATACCTGTATTTATCCTTGTTCAACTAATACATTTCCTAATTCAGTAACAGTCCCATTCTTGTGGTTTTGCATGTCCACATCAAGTCGGAATGTAAAGTTGCTATTAATTTGAAACTTGTTTGTCACCTGTAGTTAGTTTAAAGAAAAAGAATTTTGTGTACCTTCTAAGTTCGATTTCTTGTTAGACGTCCTACTTCATAAAACCCTATTTGTTTGAGAATTGTTTCATTTAGTTTGTGCGCAATTTTATTTTCTTTTTTCGCATGTTTAGTGATGCATCAAAATTATGCATATTTTTGTACATAAACTTTTCTGTACTACATAGGTATATCATATTAAGTTTTATTACTGTAGCTTACCGTACGTAATAATATTATCCTAATCATTGAATAAACTAAAACAAGAAAAATGCATTGAATAAAGTAAAAAATAGCACTCTGGGAGTCTGAAGTTACGAATCAAATTTCTAATGTCGGTTATTAAGGGTTAAGGTAGGTTTACGATTTCCCAAGTAAATTGAGTCTTTCTGCCTAAACAAATAATTGCTGATTTTAGATCAAACAACGGCTTATCGTTATTAGACGCAATACACATGTGCACTGAGTATAACAGGCCTTGAGATCATACAACGTTTCATGGAAAGATGTATGAGCAAAGCTCAAGAGATAACAAAATATCACTTATGAGGAAAGAGTGGCTCCTGACTAGAGCCTTTTTAAGTGCGATTAAATGGCTGTGACTAGCCTGAAGTGTATTTTTGAACTGCTCTTCTTAAAATTATAAAACTTTCTTCAACGGGCGAATTTTCATCGTTAATGGTTATTGTCACAGCGACAAGTTTTGCAATTTTTATGTTAGAAAAGTTCAGTGTGCGAATTCAAGTATTGGAAAACTTGCGAGTTCTTTCTTTTGTAAACCTACATTTTGCTTTCATTTCATAGGGTGGGCGTAGATAGATGGCCATAGAGGGAAGATCGCCCAGCCGCATTAATTTAGGATTTTTAAAGTAGATTATTTAAAAGAGCTAGCTTGTAGCTTGTTCGGAACTTGAGAGATATCCGGGCAAGCGTTACTGGTTTTTAACTCTTGAGTCTGAGTTTTAAAACGTTAAATAGTGTATGAAATTTCTACTTGAAAATTTGTAAGAATTAATGGAAATAATATAAAATAATTATAATAAAATTCCAGAAATATATGGTTAATTAAGCCTACAATGAATAAAGTTAATTTAGAATGATCAGACCTTCAGTTATATTATGTTCAATGTGAATTTCAAAAAATTTAAATTTCTGAGAAACGTTCCTAAATATACCTCACCGATAAAGGTCGTATTAAGATTATCCTAAATAACCTAGAGTCGATTAGAATGAGATCTACGAAACGAAGTGTTCCTAGAAATTGGCGTTTGTACTTTGCGAAAACAGGAATTTCATCAGATAATTAACTGAAGAAACGAAGAATTAAATTTATAATTATTTATACGTCTGTTAGAAGAATCTGCAATTTTATTCATTAAAATTCTAATGTCCCCGTACTGACGTGAGAGAAAGCTCCAACTTTATAAGCAATTGGATAATCAAGGAAAAAGTATTTGAAGATTATACATGAATTTATTAGTTGGCAGAGTACATAAATTTGGTGTTAGATTATATAACCGTAATAATTCTAGTTTGAAACGTTACTTTCAGAATTCTTGTGTTACAGCAATGCCATCGACCATCTATGAATTCGCAGGAAAGATGCCAACAATTAGAAGAAACCATTAGAGGAATAGTAAGGCAAAAGGAGATATACTATATAGAATAAATTTTTAAGGAGTTTAGTCAACTGCTCGTAAAAGGGTAGCTTTATTAAATTTGTTATTTGTTATTATTGTTTTCCTTTCTAAAATAAGTACACGATCTAACAAATTAATAACAGCATAATAAAGGTAAATTCGAATACTTCAGTCTTGCCTATTAAACATATATAAGATCTAAATTTGTAGTGATATAAATTCTGGCGTCCTATTATTAAATAGGACTGCAGGATTCGCAAGATGTCTTTAAACACCAATACTGTAACGAAACTACGATAGAACCATCCGCAAAGTGTCTCTAGACGACCTGAATGGAAGGTTTTCCATTCCATGACAGCAAGTTAAACATCTCTTTTATAACATATTTATTATTTATTATTATTATTATTATTATTTATTATTTTATACGATTTACGTTACAATTTACAGGACTGTATAAAACTTTACCTGCGAAGTTCTAGCAAGATATTTTGACATAGCTATGCCATTGGTTGTATCGATTAACAAAAAGTATTTAAATAATTTGTTATTGCCGTTAAGTATATCATAACCTGAATAACCCTTATTGGATGGCCATCTATCCTACAAAAAAAAGAGAGATGGCACGTATTTTTCTATGGAAGATGACCATATAGCAAAATGCATTTCTAACTGAAAGTGTGCTTATGTCTGTATATACTTCGATTAGTTATATACCGGGTGGTGACTGGCTCGGGTTTACATTGGGAATTCAATATTAAATTTTACTTGTTCATATATTATCTTCCCAGTTTAGTTTCAAAAAATTTGTAAATACAAATAATTCTCAAAATTAAAAACTGCTACTACTACTACTACCTATCATCCCATTCCCTTAGTGGGGTAGGCAAAACCCAATAAAGCCTCCACCTTCACAACCACAGCATGCACCCATACACCAAC
>JAHWXV010530281.1:0-10294 GCA_024586415.1 Phrixothrix hirtus | reverse complement strand
ATATATATATATATATATATATATATATATATATATATATATATATATATACAAAGAACAAAAGAAATCATGCGTTCGAGGGTACCCCTGTATGCAAGCTTTCATAAAACCAAATAATTTGCTACAAACTACTAGCTTAACTAATATGCTACTTCACTAAAGATTGGTAAATTAATTTATAATACACAAAACAGTTCGTTAAAAGGTTTGATAGTAAAAGCAAAAGAAATCTTATTTGTTTCGGATCAAAGAAATTATAGTTGTCTCTCCTGTAATTTCTTTGACTTTATAACACAAACAGATCGGGAACTAACGCGCTTTTTATTACTTAACGTTACTCAAAACTTAAATTTTAGAAGCAATAAATTATGCATACGCTAAGATCGCCTAACCCTCAAATTTTCAAAGGTGAAATAATTGAGTTATCACTTACAGTTGTGATCATTTGCGTTTAGTTAGAAGTGGAAGTCGTCTATTTTATTTTCCAGAAAAGTTAAGGACCCAGCGGCTAGATACCAAAGAAAGATGATACTGACTTTTTCTTGTTGATAAAAATATCCCAAATATGTGAAATCTCAATTCAGCAACTCTGCTGGGTTAATTACTCAACAAGGACAGATTAAATTATCCAAAGTAGAAAATATATGGCACCTTCTAATTAAAACCTTTTATTACCTTCGCACTTCTTACTTTGACAGCGAATTAAAAACTAAATACTGAATGCAATCCTTCCCACGAGAATTTCTTAGCTATCACACGCTAACCTTGGGCGGGCGCCAATATTCGTGGCGCATTTGTTACCGCTCCAATTGCCCCGTTAATTACCTGTCTCTTGCATATAAATCAACATCGAACAGTTTACGGCTATTATTCACCTTTATTCAGGCTATCAAATAATGCTTAACAGTTTAGAGAGCTAAATTTTGGTGGTAATCAGCGATTAAGTTTAAGAGCAATTTCAGAATGTACTTAAAAATGTAAATGTCAAAAATTTGTATATTTGGTATTTTATGTCCTTGTATACTTGTATATTTTAATGTTATAGTTTAAATTGTTATTAGTTTGAATTGGAATATATCCGTTAATAAAGTACTACTACTACTACGAGTTCTTCGGCGACAGGTGAATAAGCAAGTACAGATTTCCTCCACATTCTTGTAAACTAACCCCGTTGGACTTCTTTGTTTTCCCTACCCCAAATGATTTGTATTCGGAGGTCCAGTGCATACAATTGAAGATCCAAAAATCAAATCAATATAATAAAAAGATGTGAAGGAATAAATGACATATTATTAAAAAAACGGTTTGATAATATGAAGTTTCGTATAAATGTGTGTAAGAGGGGCACTAATTATATTGTGAGCCTTGGTAACACTGCCTGTTTAAGACGCTATCTAACATTTGTAATGGAAAGTTTGACATTTTTGGACATAAGCTTATTCAGAACATTTTAACATTTGAGTATGATTAATGGTTTTTACAGTGACTTGAAAATTTTGACTCAGCGTAAGAATAGAATTAACTCGTGAAAATTTTCCTGCGATGATTTACTGCGGCCTTTGACGAGGATTATCTAGACAAGCGTGAATCAATCAAGTTGCTTCCACTTTTGGCCTTGAAGCCTCATCCTTTGCCACTGTGAAATGCTGATATAGCGAGTTTAATCGTAGCCACCGTTCGCTCACCGAGGCAATTCTTGAAGGATTTCCAAAATCAGTTTTTGTACCAGAAAACATTGATGCTGTGTAAAAACGGATGATGCAAGATCATCATGTCACATACTGTGAGATTGAGACAACCTTATAATTAGTTCGACTAGCATATATAAAATATTGCATGAACAATTAGCCGTGAAAAAGGTTTGTTCTCGTTGAATCCCATATAATTTGAAAATGTCTGAAAAAGATATGCGTGGCGATTGGTGCAAGCAAATTCTTACAAAATACAATGTCGGTGCTTCAAAAGACGTATATAATATTGTCGCAGGCGACGAATCATGGATATATAAGTATTAGCCGGAAAGAAAACAGCAGTTAGCTATATGGGTGTTTCAAGGTGAACCAAAACCAACAAAAGTTGTTCGCGCTCGAAGCACTTCGAAATTGTTGCCTGTTTTTTCGGAAAAACTGGTCATATAGCAACAGCACCTTTACAGAAATGTAAATCGGGCACTTCTGAAAGGTACACCACCATTTATTTGCCGGAAGTCTTCAGGGAAATAAGGAAAACTAACAAGCACCGAAATATCATTTTGCATCACCACAATGCAAGTTCTTACACATATTTTCTAACAACCGAATATTTGAACACTCAAAAAAATCAGAATAATAGGTTATCCGCCGTACAGTCCTGATTTGACACCCAATGACTTCTTTTTCTCCCCGAACGTCAAGAAGAAATTACGTGGACAACGGTGTTCGTCGGGAGAATAAGGCACCGATGCGTTCAAAAACCATGTTTTAGAAATGTCTCAAACAAAATGGCAAAAATGTTTTGACAATTGGTTCGAAAGGATGCAAAAGTATATAGACCATAAAGGAGAATATTTTGAAAAACAATAAATCAATTTTCAATGATAAATTACTGGTTCTTTATTACTATGCTCACAATATAAATATGCCCCTCGTATTAATAAAAACAGGCAGTACATTTAACGTTTATTACAGTATTTGAATAGTTCTTGAATATATTACAAACTGTTGTATTTATAACAAACGGGTTTAAGTTGAAAACAACGGTATATAACATGCATAACACCAAAAGCATTCTAGCCAGTGTTCTCAGTAGACCAATATTTATTTAACCTAATTTTAATGTTTTCAATTTATAGGACAAACGAAATTTGGTTATTTGATTAATGCTGTATGATTCTAGATACGACATGTTACCTTCATTCTATGGCCAAGCCTGGTTTCAAGACTTCAGGGACACACGTTAGTTACAATACAATTTAATGTGGCTTCTAAGTTGTGCAAATCTCTCTAAATTTTTTATTCTTAAATGGTACATATTTTATTTCTTTTTATATCTTCCTCATTGGATATAACAAAGTGGATATAGCAACCTCTGCCATAACAATTTACATGTGTGGTGCATATCCATCCAAAGTTGTTTGAAATTGCTGGTCTTCAATTAGTCGGCCCAAAAGAGAATCTGTTTTAGTCACGGTTAAACTCACCACTGGATATATTAAATTCGCACCGTCTTGTTTCTGACAGTATTACGAATTGATTATGTTAATTTAAAGGTGGGTTTGCTATGATGAAAACATTAATCACGCAATGACTCAATAATTCTTTTGGTTTTAGGCAAAACTAGAAATATCAGAAATTAGCCTATTTGAGAAATAGCTTTTAAAAATTTTTCAACGCAAAAGAACTTGCCTATGACTAGAGGATTTCCATCGTCGATGCCAAAAACGTTCAATATGCTTCTACATGGGATTTGTTTATGTGTGCAGGTTAAAGAAGATTCTGTATGGTACTTACATCTATTCTGTTTAATGTTTGAGTGCTCTAGGATTTTTGATGTAATTTTCAAAGCAGCGATCCAGTTTGATTGATAATTATAAGTATTCTCAATAATACTTGTTTCAGCTAATTATTCGCTCAAGAGTTTCGCCAATGAAAACAAACATACCGGTACGTTTTTAGCACAGTACGTTAAGTAGGCCAAGTAATATGACATATTGTTGATTATAAGGAGTGTCAGATATAGTTTAGGAATAAGCACCGAGGAAAGCCGTATAAATTAATTATCTGGCAAAGGAAGATCAAAACGAACAAATGTAATATGAAATTTCGATAAAAATAAAAGAAACATTAAAGCAACAGGAACGAGGTCAATACAAAATATCAACTAAATTACTAATAACGCTATTATTTGGACAAGTACAAAACATTTTGATTACATTAAATTTGAATATTTAATAACAAATTAATGCCACTTAGTTTTAGTAAAAATAAAATGAAATACTTTGAACAAAAAAACACTGACAGAAAATGAAACGAATGCGTATACAAGCTCATTAAATTATATCCATTCTACTCAACAAGCTTTTGCATTTGTGAAAATTTTGGGCTCAATGCCCTGAAGTATGACTTCCAACAATGAAAGGTCAATTCAAAGTCAAAAGAATAGCTCAAGATTCCACAAAATTGGAACATATAAAGGCATTCCTTCCCAAGTACTTATTTTAACTATTTGAGAAAACATTAAAAAGTGGTAACCATCACTTCATTGGACTAAAAAATACGCCACACAGTAAGTGAAAAAACAAATTTCGAGAAAGTCTTTTTAATACCGAATTGTATGACCGGTAAACCGTCAGAATTATATAGATCTAGGGAAATTTTAGCAAGTTCATCATCTGCAGATGAAAAAGATTTACTTAAACAATTTTGAATGAAAAAGCTACCAAATCTTATAAATATTTCCTTAGTAGCTTCAGGTAAAACTGAGATAAACGATTTAACTGACTTAGTCGATTAAATAACTTTAATCCCAATAAAGATATACTTTCAAAAATTTTACAATCAATTTCAACATTAGATTGTAAATACGATGACATAAAATGCGAATTTTTATATTCTAAAAATAATTTTCACAGATCGCGTTAATTCAAATTGCAGTTGTAGACATCATAGTTCGAGTAGCGCCTTTATTAAATATCAAAATTTAAAACACAGTTACAACGAAAACGGACCATACTGCTATAACCATTATACTTTCGGCACAAAGCTGCAGCGGAGCGAGGCGTAGTTCACCAATAGCTTTCAAGATTGAACACTCTATAAATAGTGAAAGCCGGGCGCCACTTAGTCCGGTCTTTACTGCAGAAGGGGGTTGGTTTGAGAAGGGCGCGCTATATATGTCGATGTACTCAAGATACTTTTAAAGTGAAGACAGACAAACCTTACGATTTCTCCTGTACATAAGGAAGTCTTGAATTAGTGCACGAGTATTATTGGCCGCCGTATGGTCTGTTAATATTATGCTGATCAAAGATTCGTGATTGAGGGGATAAAACAAGGATTTACCTTGTATATAATGACCTATTTAGTCACAGCGGAACGATGACTTAATTTACTAAAACATTTAGACGACTTAATACCGCATTGGAGACGTACTTCAATCAAATTATATATATATATATATATATATATATATATATATATATATAGCAAAGTAATGCTTAAAATAAGCCACCCTGTATTTATCGATAGCTTTATGAATCGAATTTGAATGTTGAACGTATTAAATTTTGTCAAAACAAGATGAATACTATTGGTTGTATAAATGGTATAACTTTAGACATTAATACTTTTGGCACCCGCTGTTCTTAATAATTTTTAGGGTTTGAAAACTTATCAAAAATAAACTAAAAGATGCACTATACTTAAAAGCACGTTACTACAGTGTGACACAATTCAAATACATAACATGAAAATGGTTAGCGGACGGGTTCTTTGAATTTTTAGATTGAATTATTAGCATCTCCTCTAGAGTTCATAACAGTATTAAAAGAGCTTGGCTAAGATAGTGGAACCTATTTGTTAGTTGAAATACAGAAATTATGGTAAATCAAAATTCGTAAGTGCCTTAGAAGAATAAATAGGCAAAATCTATTGCATCACGTCAAATACAATAAGCAAGAATTATAAATACTGATATATATTATGTTACTTTTAATCAACAATGGCATTAACAGGCACTTGAATACGCATAGTTTAATTTGTTTAATATTTAACATCGAATTGAAAGCAGGATCAATAGTTTTACAGTATAAGTTAACTTTGACGAATTTATCACGGGATTTGTAACCAAAATGCACTTAATTGTTATTATGATAATTCAATTGTTACTGTAATGGGGAGTGAAACGGAACAACCCTTACTGTGTTCTTCAGTAACGTGAACCCTCCAGTCAGCGAGATCAGAAAGGAATATTTATTTAATTGCCTAAAGTCTTGCCGTCTGCTAATTCAAGGTTAATGATTGTCCACTTCCTAACAGAATATCCGAATGATGAGTGACTATATTGTGGCAGCAGGTACAATTATTTATAGCAAATGGCTAAAAGTGAAGAAACTTCACGTACGCTAGAAGATCTTATTCCGCATTTATCACTTTAACTTTCACTACTTACATTTTTTCTTGCCCTCGGAACTGAAATCAACTCTTATTTGTTTGATCGTTGTTAACTTAATTCTTTTTGTTACTATTCTACGGTATTTAAACGCATTATCTCGGATGGTGCCAAATTTCATAGTTATTGCTATCAAAACGTAACCTCATGGCACTTTTATTTAATTCGCAGTGTTAGTTAACCAGCTTAGTTTCTATATGACTATTACAAGCATATGAGAAAAATTATCTGGACAACTAGGTAGTATTTATTTAAGATCGCTATATCTATCTTCTTCAACTACAACTCTAAGGGTTACATATTAAACTTAAGATATTTCTTTAAGGAGCTTAACTTTATTTTGAAAATGAAAGAAATATAATTTACCTATTTCTCTTTAAAACTTCTTTAATTATTTTCAGAGTCTTTCTCCATTCAGATTTATTTTTAAATTAAAAGACACATAACGAAACCCAAATTTGCCTATTAAAGGGATTCGAAATTTATTAAACGGATGTGATTGAAATAATTTTGCACACGAATCTATTTCATTTAAACTGCAACTTAAAACAAGAAAAATAAGTACATTTAACATTATGATGGCATTGTCTCAATATATATATATATACGGCGGTTTTTAAAAAATGGAAAAAAATGGCACACCAACTAAAATTAATACTAAGCTAAATATATGTTTACGCCTTTGTCTCGATGTCATAAATAAACCACGAAAAGTTCGTTTCGTGCCGAAATATTGAAAGTCAAATGTTAGCCCTTCTTCGCGCTATAGCTGGAAAACAGTTAATCTGGTTTAAAAGTGTTATCGGTTAAAAATCCATATTATTAATTGTAAGTAATTACGTTATTTAGAACTTGCGTAATAATCTTCATCCACATACGATGCATAGAAAGCGAGAAAACTTTGAACTTCAATATTTCGTCACTCAACAACAATTTTGTAGGGTATCTTTCATGCTTTATTTATAACGACCAGACATAGATGTAAACAAATATTTAACTTGAAATAAATTTTTGTTACTTTGCCTTTTGGTCAAAGGTTTATACGAAAATGTTTAGTAACATTAACTAAAGCATTTTGGGATAGAACAAAATGTTTAATTAAACTAGAAACGCATTGAAGATGAATACACACTTTATTCTTATTAAATTAAGTTATCCCCATGGATCCACTTGTTAATTTACTAAAAAATCTGTAGTCATGGCCTGAACCCCGTCAAAACGAATTATCTTTGGTATGTAATAATACCCATTGAAATTAAAAAGTAGCCATCATGTATATTAAGACAATGACTTACAAATTATATAATTTGCAGTAAAAATGTAACATAATAGTAAAACTTATATTTAGCATTAATGAGATGGGACATTAAACAATAAAGAGAATTTAGAATTCCATTTTAATTAAGTCAATACTACGATTCCCATTTTAAAGTTTACATTGAATATGTAACGGTAGCCTTCCTGCATTATCTTATAAATCATGTAAATTTTACACTAAAAGTCTCCCAGCGTTTGTTAATGCACGGTTTTTACACTTGTCGAATTTATGCTTTATTCGAGTTTAATAATCGCTAAATACAATGCCCTTATTAAATTTGATTTATTGAGTCCATAACAGAATATACCTTTAAAAGCCGGGTTTTAACATTATACAACACATTTTTTACGTTTTGTTCCGAGGTAATATTTTTAATTTTTCTATATAATGAAGATTAAAACACTATGAAAAATTGATCTAGTTAAAATTTTGTAAATAGCAAGTATCAAATATAAAACTACTAGAGAGAGCTTTATAAACTGATGTCATAAATAATCAGTGGTTCTATCTGCGGTAAATTTACACATTTTCTTAATACATACTTTTTGTCAAATCGCAGACAACTGTCCAAAGAAGTTTAATTCACAACAAAAATTTCACTGTACTAAATATTTTTATCGCGTTGAAAATTTAAAATCCTTCGAATAGCCGTAGATAATGTTGTGAAAATGAGTATGAAAATGGTTGGTTGAACAAACTGTAATTCATAAATTGCAGAAACAGAACAGCGATAGGCTATTCAACGAACCTGCACCGTAATTAGGAATAAAGCGAATTGAAATCAATCCTAGCAATAATATTATTGTATGTAGAAAAATACCTTTGTCTTGTATCATCAAATTAATTCTATAGATAGACAGGATTCATATGGCGCCGCAATTAGAATGAGTAGATTGCGAATATGTTTACACGAATAGAACATGTCCTGAAAAGAAGTTAATACAAAATTGTTCTTAATTAGCGGAATACCGGTTGAAGAAAAATTTGTCTAAGCTAAAAAAAACTTTGAACAGAACAGTCTTAATTTCGATGAATCGTGAATAAGCATTTCTAAATCATTGTAAGATGAAGATATTAAAAGCAACTGTCAAACTCTTTTTTAAAACTTGTTTCAAAATAACTTTCAGCAAGAGGTAGGTAATTACTTTTATTGGAAGTCGTGAGGGTTTCTAGTTTTTTGCAAAGGCTGGTTGACAATTAATTAGTAATTAATTTTATTTTGGCAGCACTTGATGCCATAATTAGAGTTTGTTATCTACTTACAGCTGCAAAGAATACACTACAGGGGATATGCATAGTATATCGTAACGTTTCATAATATATTTACAGATTATATAAATAATAGTAAACAGAGAAACCTAATTTTGAAGAAAACAATTAGCATTTCAGTATACGGGTCAATTTTTTAATATTTACTTATTCGATATACGGTAGATTTAAATTTACTACTTAAATATGTTTTACGTGGAAAACATTCTCTACGCTTTCATAGATTTAGTTTCCAAGTATACTCTTTATTTTGTGTTAATATAGAAAACATTTTAAATCCCTAGAGAAATTATTCTAGACGTAGACTGCGTTCTCTAACAATATAACAATAGTAATAGTGGCAGAAAGTGTAAGCTTGTCAAAAATTAGGTTTTTTATTGCCCACTATGTTATTTTCTGTTTCAAAATAATTTTTAAAGCTCAATTTGACTTTTATAAATTTTTGTACATAAACATTTAAATGAATTCACTATTAAACTGTTGGTAAAATTAATTGACCCAACACTATTAGAACGTATATAATATGTAAAAGTATTTGAGGTTTATCATAAGAAAAAATAAGATTACTTCTAGTTGATCAGCAAGAAAATAACAAGGTGTTTCCAAAAACGCATCCGTTGTTCCGTGATACATACCGAATTGATAGCAACAAACCACATTGAGTTAATTTCGTCGATTCTTGAGATACCATAGGCCAGGCTACAGATAGACTTATAATATTTGTTTTCCCTTAGATTTGACTAAAATGGTCTGAAACGTAGAAATTTGATGACAAACGGTGTTCTTCACGGTCATATTTAGAAAACTTCGGCACATTGTGATACGTATCGAAATAATAGAGAAAATGCTAAAATAAAGGTACATATTAAAATTACTAAGCTAGCTCGGCATTTTATGTACGCTACAGAAAAACTACGTCAAGTTGCCAATAAGCCTTCATTTTCACGGTCACAAACGTGTTGTTGCTATGAAACCAAGCAAGTTCTTGTTTCGCGTGCTCTGTTTACGACTTGCTTGTTCACTAGTTACAGACTTTTATCTAAAATCCACATATTTGAAATTTAAAAAAAATATGCAACTATATACACAGTACTGCCTTCCACTATATTGTTTAATCAAAAATAAACGTTAAAAATTTTTTGTACTTTCGGGACTAAAACACCACCTTTAGTCATTTGTTTGTGCCTAAAGTGTCACTTTTAATCTCAAGGGTATAAAATTTTACTTTCGTCTCAAGGAAGATAAAGTAAATTTAATCCCACACACCATGGCAATAACAAAAATTAACCGCTCAAAACTACATATTGCTGAAAAAGTTTCTATAGCGCTTGGTAAACTAAATTCAAATAGCGTTTGCCGTGAAGCATACATTAAAATTGAATGATCTGTCAATTTCAATGTCATGCAATTTTACTTTTTCAACCTCTTTGATTTCAAATTCTTCGAAAGTGCAAAAGATAATGTATACAGCGTGTTTCAGAACTATGGGATCAAACTTCTAGGGGTTATTCAGTGCAACAGTAGAAAACATTTGAGTATAGGGACCCATGTCCGGAAAAG
>JAHWXV010530232.1:0-16454 GCA_024586415.1 Phrixothrix hirtus | reverse complement strand
ACACACACACACACACACACACACACACACACACACACACACACACACACACACACACACACACACACACACAGACAGACCAATTTTTAAAAATACGTATTTCCACTAAAATTTGGACATCGAAAATTTTGGACGAAAACAATACTTTCTCTATTCTATATTTCATATAGGCAAGAGACAGTAATAAGTTGAAATATAAACAGAGTGTTCCAATTAAATAAGATAATCAAAATTACTTGAAAAGGACCTAAGCAAAATGGCAATATTTTTTCGTTGTTGCTGGAAACACATTTTGGTGTAAACGGGAACAACTACAAATATGTGACTTTAATTATTCACTAAAAACAAGATTTCGTTATAACTCACGTTATTTTATGCGGGCCAGATTTCACAATACCGGGTGCCCATAAAGTATAGAATATTTTATATATCTCTATAAATATTGGTTTTATCAAAAAATGTTTTAAATAAAAGTTCTACAACAATATGTTGTGCATCATAATCAGAAGTTTATTTGTTATTTTCATCTGAAACAAAAGCGCAGTGAAAATTACTTTGATATTTTTAAATAGCGGTGTACCCTCATATTAGGCTTATTTGATAGAGATTTTTATTATTTTTCAATGATTTTAAAATTTAAAAAAATTTCAAATAAAATTTATTTAAAACATTTTTTGATGAAACCAATATTCATAGAGATATATAGGATATTCCATACTTTTTGGGCACCCGGTATATCAGGAACCTCATACATACGCCGAAAAATTAGGGAACCACGAAAAAAAGTGATATTTATAAAAAAATTTAGATTTCTAGTATCAATCGACTAATTGCTTTTAAGCTAACTTCGAAAATAAATGACAGTTTAAAAATGGCATAACCTTCCCAGTTAGTAAAAAACTATTGACAATGACTAGGTTTGTTTATATTTTTCTCAACTCAATGTGCACTAAAGAGTAATTTTTGTTCTAGTTTTAAGTTAATAGGAAATTTTGGTGTTTTCATTTCTAAAAGAGTCACTTGCTACCCAATGATCTAGCCAAAGCAGTTATAATGATCGGAACGGGTCAGTCGTCTAAGTCCCAAATTTCCGGTTCTATCGTTTATCATAATGTACAAGAATTTCAGGCAGAAAACGAGCAGCTCCTGTAAGACATGACAGACATACAGCGTTAAATACTTTTAATAAATAGTCAGACAGCTACGGTCCATACGAAAAACTGTTATAAAAGGTACATCAGGTATGGATAAGTCAAGGAATTGTAAGAAAAAGCCTTGATGATTTAGTTTAATATCAAAAATTTCAATAGTAAAAAATTAGAGGTATGCCATAGAAGGCTACACAAACGATGGATTAAGGTGTTGTTTGCAGATGAAAGTCGTTTTTACGAAAATTAGCCGCAGTGAAAGAATATGGAGGCGATAGTTTCTTTTAGAAGGTTCTATTATGGTTTGGATGCGCACAGAGTTAGAAATTATCCAAGGAAGTTTTCTAACAGCAGAACGGTACATCACAGAAATCTTTGAAGAACTTGTCCTGCTGTTTGATATTATATTCATCAGTGAGGATTTTTTTAAATGTAAGATCATGTTTACACAACTCGGGTTTAAGTCAATGTAAAATTAATGGGCTGAATAGCATGCTATCTGATATGAATTCAATGGAACATAATGGGCGATGTTGGGGGAGAGGCTTAAGATGATTACGAAGTCCTGCAGTTCAAAACACACAGATTGTAATTGCATTACACGAAGGAGGGAACAACAACCTACCCAGGAAGGCATTAATAATTTTGTAGGAAGTATGGACACGGTGATTTGGGCTTGCGGAGGAAAAGCATCCCGAAAAATTATGCTTCTGCGTTTCTTATCCAGTTTAAATTTATAAAGTGCTTCGGATGGCGTCTCTAAGCAAAATAAATACAACCGAACAACAAGAAAAACAGTTTTATGTATTGGAATTATGTTTTGAATCTACTACACAATAAGATGAATCCGGGCACAAATTAAAAATTAACCAATATTTAAGTATATATAGGCAGACACTGAAAAAATCTTTCAATGTTAGCATTATTAATCTCATCCAAAAATTCTTCACCAAAAATTGAAAAAGCGCCTTAAAAGTAAATAATTGAAGCTGGAGCGTTTTCTAAACGTATGTCTAACAAAGATTTATTTAAAAAGATAAAATTGTTATTTCAAAGGCACAACATTTTTTTATCTCAGAAACATGATGAATTCTTTTAACATGACAAGTGCTACTCCAGGGCGAGATTTATCATCCGAGGAAAAAGTAAAATAATAATAACTTTTATTATGTGCAATACCTTTTCCATATAATCAACGTTCAACTGTCATTTTTTATCCTTGCCTAAAATTATCTTTCAGATACATTTATTTTAAAAATTAGAAGACAGAGTTCTTAATTATTATTTTAGGTTGACGAGGAGAGTTTCTGATAATTAAACAGCCTCAGTTTGCGTATGTCGAATTATGGACGGTCAAAAAATTGGATCAAGGTTTAACGCAAAACTAATTCAAATTATATTTTTGAACAATATTGTATGTTTAGATTTTTTAAATTCCATCAGAATTTGAAATTGAAATGTATATTTTGTTTTGATTGTTAGTTCAGCAAAGCTTTGATACTAATGACTATTACATATTTAGTAAAACACAACGTTGCTTGAGAATTTTTTTACTAATCTACGTTGTTTGTAACAGCGCACTATTTTGAAATAATTTACAAGTTACGCCATTGGTACCGTAAGAATCAGTTAACTACTAACTCGATTTTCTGGGTCAATTGCTGAATAAACAATTTACGAGGATTTCAGTATTTTTGAATAGGATTAGGTTAACGTAAAAAGCCTATAATTTTTCAGGTTGTCGCCCGAAAATTATCTTTTAAGTCTGTAGAAACTTATTCGGTTCGAAGATTTTACGCACTTTGCCGCTTTTCAATCTGGTTACTAGATTGTTTTCATTGTTTATTTAACAGGTTTTAGTTCTACAGCCGTAAAAATAATTCTTCAGCATTAAACATTTAATATTGTTAATTACAAAGATAAAATTAAAAATGTTTAAAAAAATATTTGAATTTTCCTACCTGATAATCTAAATAATTTCCATAACCCATATGATTACAGGCACAAGGACAGTGTTGAATATGTTGTCGAAGTTCGTGGTCCAAAACCCACGGGTTCCGAGGGCTCCCGCGGCCTCTGATGGCCATCGGGCCCTTGCATCACGGCTGCATTGATCACCGCGTGTCACCTACACTGACTGAGTGCCCGGAGAAGCTGCTGTCCACGGTTGCTATGGTAGCAAAAATACTGCGCCGCACGTGATCGCAGAATTTGTTCTGTTCACGCGTGCAAACAATATCTAGATGCGAACGAGGTAACTTAACTTGCATGCCGGCTGCACATTGACAAAGCGGTGTTGCGTTATAAGGATATGTGTACTTCAAACGAATTCATTGATACGGTTAATCAAGCAATGCTGTAATGCGCCGGACTACCGAGGATGCTTCTTTCAGATGGAAGAGCATCAGTGATGTGTCCGCTTTTTTTGTGTGTTCTAGTGGTGGCTCGAATAGACCATGCTTGAATAGTTCATGAATATTGAAGCTAGGATCATTGTGTGATGAAATTGCTTTTTGAATGAATGACATTGCCATGTCTTAGTATGTTTAAAAACGTATGCATCCCTAAGTAACCGGTAGTTCTGGTCGATAAGGATACGCCGCCTTGCGCATGGTTATACCTGTTGCCGGAGTCTGTAGGGATGCTGGACGACGCCGGCGTCATTATTGTACATAGTTACATTGCTATAGCAATTAGAGAGTAATTAGTGCGCGGTTATAATGTGACTTCGGAATGGGATCGGAAGGTCCGCCACTGCCTACTGATCGATGAGCGCATCATCAGGTAATAACCTTTTATACAGCCCTCGAACCGCAAATTTATTGAGCGAGGGGATGAATTCTTATAGATCCCCTTCTATTACATTTTTCTCGCACATAATTAACAGATTTTATAGCATGTACTTCATTATTAGTTAAGAAAAAAACAAAAGCGCAGGTTTTCTAAAAGGCAATTCAAGGGGTTGTAAGCACGTTTTATTCAGGTTAGGGAGTATGTGTACGTGCTTGTAAATATAATTACAATCTAAAGATCATTGAACCCGTTACAAATCGAATCAACTGTATACAATTTTCATAAAATTTCATTTTTATATCTCTAATAAAAGAAAAGGTTTTGCTTTATTTATTACACATTTACAGATTTTCATCTACATATGCCTTGAAAAAGCATAACAAGATGCAGCCGAGTAGTTTCTTGAGTAGTGGTTGGAAACGTGCTGGTGTGGCAAGTTCAGGAGTGGTTAGGCGAGCTTGTCCTGCTTCTGGAGCACAGTGGAACGTTCAAGTGGTCCGTGGAAAAGTCAACGGAAAATGTTTATGGAACGCTTGCAAAGCCTTAAGCTTAGGACTTCTACTTATGGTTTTGGGAGCGGCCATGGCTACAATAGGCAAGTACATTTCACTAAATTATAAATATATTACAGTTTTCTTTAAAAAAATGTCGATCGAGAATAAGTATTTATAAAATTACATTCTACGAAGAGGGACACCTCAACAAATTTGAAATAAATATAAATTCGGGGGCGTACCTATTTACAGAAAAAGTCTACAGTATTTACACAAAAATTCAACAAACAGATTTAATAATTGAAGCAGTACACGCAACAAGTACAGTACGAAGTGCTTTTGAAATATTGTAATTGATTTGTTACTTTAATCCCTGCAGTCAGCAGGAGAATTAGAATTTAGCATACTATTTAACAAAAAGGATATTTATGTCGTGTTTAAATAATACACAATGCGCCCTCTTCGATTAGCTTCAGTACATTGATATGAAAAAGATCCCAGTACAGAGACACTTAAACACTGTGCTTTCATTACTACAAATGTTCCATTTATGAACGATTATGACACAGAATTTACTTATTATCAATAATTTACTTAAGTTTGCAATAATTTTTTAAAAATTTGTCACCGGTAGATTTTGCAACAAATGAACACAAAATCGTGCTGGTTTTTGAGTCTCATATTTAATACGAACGGAAGAAGAACATATAAAAACGGTCTTTAATAAAACAATTTTACGCTTATTGTAGCATTTTATGTGTAAGATATCGGAAAATATAACGAATTTCTTCCTTTACATGATGTTTTTACACGAATAAGACGCAACTTCGCGACGAGTCAAGACTAATTAATAGGTTTGAGTGCCAATAATGTGCGTTTATTACAACCAATGTTTTCAGTCAAAAAAGGTATTAAAATATTTAGAAATATACAGATATAACTGCTATAGTTTTTGTGACATAATGCGGCTAATGGGCAGATAGCGTTTTCGTGAGTATCCTGTATATATAAACTGCCGTACGTTTGAAAATTAACTGTAGATTAATGACTTCTCCTGCTCATTTTACATGAGCGCAATAATATGAGTAAAAAATCTAATTCCTTGTAAGAGACTAAAACAATTATTTTAAACATAACAACATAAGAAAGGTAACAACGTCATCAAAATGCGTTTCGTTGCCATAAAAATTAAATTTGTAAAAACAGTAGTTGAACTTCGTCACACATTTTATGTAATTTAATATCAGCAAGCATTTACCCCAAGAATTATATATGATAATAGTAAGAATGGATGTTGCTCCTCGATAAGCTTGAACGTATCGTTCTACTAGTCATCCTTAATATCAAAATGTAAGATAAACCATTTTCACAGTCGGCCGAGCTGTTCTTATCCACGTCCCCATGGATCTAACAATCGTGGATTACCTAAGCAGGAAAACACATATAAGGTTTCGAACATCATGCTTGCAGCAGCTAAAATTGAAATTAAAAATCCTTGCACACTCGGTTGCTGCTAATAAAGAAATTGCTGTTAAGTGTATGAAGGCAGTTCTCTCGAGTTGGTTTTTTTGGACGTGCAGGGCGAGGAGTCAACGTGATCTTCCAAAAAGGTTGCATGAGTAATAAGCGACTAAATGACATTTTTGCGCTACCGACCTGTTTCCATACATTTACCAGTTATGTTGATTGTCACGTGTGTATCTTGACTGTGCTTGTTATCTGTACTTAACGAGTTGTGCATCAATTGCTACAAAAAGGAAATGGGCATATTGTTCTAAGGCATTCCTTACAGCGAAGACAGTCTTTAAATGCCTTTGCCATTACTGATTTTTCTTCTCTTAGAACATAAAAAGGGAAAATCGCCTCTCTATGTCACATTTACATGTGACATTGTAAATGTAGACTTTATGACTTTTGCAGAATTTGGAAATTTCATATCCGTTAAATGCGATGATATGACTGCATTGATTACAAAATTATATTGAACAAAAAGCGTAACCACATAACATCTCCTTCGACACAGTTCCTTTGCGCATTGTCACACCATTACAAACACGTTTGCTACTGTGTAAACATTGTTATAACTTACCAGCCGCCACTACCTTAAGAAGTTCATCATCACTTTCAAACTGAGCTGTTTAAGTTTGATTTCTATCTTTGTAAATTAAAGAATTCACATGGTGACAAAGTATGGAGATAGTTGGGAGTAGTAATGTTCTTGGAGGTCAAAATGTGTTTCGATTTATGAACAGGAGCGTTATATTAATGCCACATCCATCCATTTGTCAGCAACTGAGGTATCTTCTTTCAGATTCGCTCAATTTTCAAAATATCTATCTAATAGCTCTTCAGGATGCCATTTAACTAACAAAACATCCTTAATATCTCTAGCCGAGTCTGGCTTGTTCCAGTGAATGGACTGTTGTTTAGTTGCCCGGTCGCACTGGAAGATCAATGCTTAATCACATAAATTAGCAAAATTCAAGAAACCTGAAATTCGTTTAATATTATGAAAAGCATAAGCACAGTTTAAAACTCTAAATTTCTTCCGATGCAGTGTAAAATTCTTAGGGAAAGTTATAACACATTGTGTAAAATTGTCTGCAAACTTTCCTATTGATATTTGATGTCACAACAATCATTCTTATGTACAAACGGCTGTTGTACAACAACTTCTCCAACTTTTTAACATTTTTATTATAGTCATAGATATTGAACGTCCTGGCTTTTCATCGTCCTCAACTTCTTCTCTGACAGCAGTAAGCATCTTATACTACTCAAAAATACGCGCTCGAGTTATATAACCCTTCTTATAATCTATTTGAATGTAAAATAAGTTTCGGTAGCACTTTTGCCAAGTTTTACTAAAAACTTTATATTGACACTTTGTTCAAATTTTGAATTTAATATTTTCACAGAACTAACATAGATATACAAGGGGAACTATTTATATTGTGAGCCTAATAATAAAGGAACAGTAATTTATCATTGAAAATTGATTTATTGTTTTTCAATTGCCATAGTGTTTGAGACATCTCTAAAACATGGTTTCTGAACGCATCGGCGGGTTTTTCTCCCGACGAAAACCGTTGTCCATGCAATTTATTCTTGAAGTTCAGGAACAAAAAGAAGTCATTGGGTGTCAAATCAGGACTGTGTAGTGGATGACCCATTAATTTGATTTTTTCAGTGTTCAAATAATCGGTTGTTAGACGAGACATGTGAGAGCGCACATTGTCGTGATGCAGAATAATCTACAGCGCTTGTTTGTTTTCCTTATTTCCCTGAAGAATTCTAGAGAAAAAATGGTGGTGTACCATTCCGCAGTGATTGTTTTACGTAAAGGCACTGTTGTCACGTGACCAGTTTTTCTGAAAAAACAATTGACCACTGTTTCGAAATGCTTCGAGCGCGAACAACTTTTGTTGGGTTTGGTTTATCTTAAAACACCCATACAGTCGACTTCTGTTTACTTTTCAGCTCATACGCATATATCCACGATTCGTCATCTGTTACAATATTATATACATCTTTTGAAACACCGCCATTGTATTTCGTAAGAATTTGCTTGCACCAATCGACACGGGCATCTTTTTCAATTATGTGGGTTTCAATGAGAACAAACGTTTTTCACGGCTAAATGCTCATGCGATATTTTATATATGCTAGTCGAACTAATGTATAAGGTTGCCTCAATCTCACAGTATGTCACATGACGATATTACATTATCAGTGTCCACACAGCGTCAATGTTTTCTGGCACAACTTCTGATTTTGGACGACCTTAACGACTTTCGTCGATGAGCGAACGGCGGTCACGATTAAACTCGTTATACCAGCGTTTCACAGTGGCAAAGGACGGGGCTTCATCGCCAAAAGTGGAAGTAAGTTGATCGATGCACTCTTGTTTAGATAATCGACGTCGAAAACCGTAATAAATCATCGCACGAAAATATTTACAAGTTAATTCCACTTTTATGCTGAGGCACAATTTTCTAGTCGCTATAAACACCACTAATCATGCTCAAATGTCAAAGTGTTCTGAATAAGGTTATATTTAAAGATCTCAAACTTTTCATTACAAATGTTAGACGGCATCTTAAACACGCAGTGTTAACAAGACTCACAATATAATAGTGCCCTTCGTATATCTCAATAATTTAATCATTAATTGAAATAACAATTTTAAATTTGAGCTCCTGACAGTTGAAGCTCCTTCATAATATCTGCATAGTTATAGTTCTTAGACAATTCTAAGGCAAGTTGATTAATCTCGTTATTTAATTGCCGTGCCTCGTATCTCTCTGCCAGTGATCATCAATACCTTTATTTTCGAAAACTGGATCGGCTTCTTCCAGTTGTGAAATAGAAATTTGTCTAATAAGTAATCTAATTTAGCATCGAATGGCATAATTTTTATATTTTAAATATGTGTCTTAAGTTCTATTCATAGCTCTTTCTTCTCGCTGTAAAAACCTAAAAATTGGAAGTGATTTATGTGGTAAATTAACTCTTTATTTACGGACAGTAATATATAATCTAGAAAGTTCTTCTGCAACGTCATTATGGTGACTAATTAGTCTAGAGGAAATGGATTACCTATTTTGAAGAGTTCAACCTAAGAGAAATCAGTGATTGTTTCCAAGATGGACATAAAAATTTGAAGAATTTCATTTATTTGTTCATGTATTTGTAGATCATGAGAGTTTGGCCCTGTAAAGTTTTGTGAACTTTTTGAATTGTTTTGAAGATGACATGAAGTTTATTCTTTTTAAAGCATTAACCTCATAAGTTCTAAACTAAAGTGTAGCTATACTTTTTGTACGAATATGCTTATCTAAAATATTATTGTTTGCAGGCAACTTTAATGTTAGATGTTGCATAAACTTTTAATGTGGTATGTTCAATTGGCAGGCCAAGCATTAAAATAATGACAAATACTTGACCTAAATACTCCAAAATTTTGTAAGTATGCGTCATGTTCCTCATATTTCGTGGATGCCATTATCAAAAAGTCTAAAATCGCTTTTATTCATATTTTCGCCACTTCTCTGAATATAGTATTAAATATATATTTTGCGAGAAGTTAGCTCCAGAAGGCGTTTCTCATAATGTTTGCTTCAGCATTTGTTTTACGTATAAAAAAGATTCATAATTGTTGTGTTGTTATGCTACATTTTCTTCCCGTCAAAAGGCTCTTTTTTAGCTTTAACATTTGTGGTTTCATTATAACTCAATGTGTTACATTGTACACAAGTTTCCTTCAGAATATTATGTTTCCGTAAATAAGGCGCCAAAATATCTCAAGAGGAAAGCAAGAAGTGCAGGAACGCATTTAAAAGCATACATTCTTAAAAAATCACGAATATCTTCTGGAATCCATTGAATAACTACCCTACAGAGGATTCTATCATCCAAATTAATTCAGCAGTGATAGAACTATATCTGATTGGTTGGGCGTGTAACTTCGAAGTCTTGTTCAAATTTCGAATCAAAGTTTGATTTATAGTGAATGATTAAAAATTGCCTGAAGTTAATTTTCTTTTTTGAAACAAAATTTCAAGGCAGAAGTGTGATTTTTTAATAAAGATCACAATACAACATAATGTCAATGAATTATCTATCAAATACCAATACTTTTGCCCGAAAAAGATTGAAAAGTGCGTCTAAATCTGAAAAGGTGATCAACTTTCAAAAAAGTTGGCACAGATGCGAAAGGTGACTGACTCTTCATCCCGGACTTGTCATTTCCAGATCTTTTTATCTTATTAGAAGGTCGTGGTCTAAGAACTCATTTTTTCGAGTTCATTTGTAAGTAATTTGTGAATTTGTTTCCTCAGTATCCGTTTCTTTGGGATTTGAATCCGTTTCGGACTTTGAACTCACGCATCTACCAGAAAGTTTTATCCTCTCAATGGAATTTACCCCTTCATATTTTACTCGAGATCTTATAGAGCTTTGATGATCTTCGATTATGATCTAAGACTTTCTTGGTAATATAAACAAATCTTGACTATTACCTATGGTACTATGAAGCAGTAGTTGTTTGCCTTCCTTGTATTTCTGACCCGTGAGCCGTTAAGATGTTCCGCTCTACGTAATGTGTTTGTTATCCAACATTACTTTGTAGGATGTTTTATCGAAAGTGAACGTATGTAGGAAGTTCATACAAATCTCGACGGCATAACTATAGCCTTGTATTTCGATTCAAAAATCCTAGATGGATCGCAGCTCTAATTAACCGTCTTTTTACACTACTATTTTTGGATTTGTCTGAGTTTATAGTTTATTTGGTTTATGCTTATAGTTCTAATAACTAGTACTAATTAACTCAGTAATTAAACTAGAATTTGGTAGAAATCTTTCGTTTCGGCCCATTTGTAAAAGAAGAGCCTCCAAACTGTTAATACTACTACACGTTGAACAGCTTAAATCTCATTAAACTGCCTAACATAATTAGTTCTAGATACATACGACTAATTGTTGCATTATTTCTGACCAAGTTCTATCAAATCAACACAAAATTTAATACTTCCAGTACATATCCAACCATTGTTATATAGACAAGCTCTTACCGCAAGAATAATATGGTAATAAAAATAGGGATTCTCCTTAAATTCTCGATAAACTTTGACTTTTCGTTCTACTAGCATCTATAATATCATGCTATAAAATTGAGTAACATCGTGGGGCGTTGCAAACTATTTTTCACGTTAATTTTCTACATTTTGGTGATTTGTCCCTCCCTCGTTTTCCAAAAATGGAGAAATGTCCATTAGAAGAAGGACGGCCTTATCCCTTTTTTATTCATTCCACCGACTAATGAATATGGCCTGTCATGTTCATTTACAATCGTAGTACTTTACTTACGTAGGAATTTTAAAATATCGTTCAAATTTCCATAATAGAAACATTTTTGCTAACGCTGAATCACAATATTTTCATCTGCACAACTTTCTTATACAATCACCAGGCACTGAGAACACTAAATAAATGATAAAATATTCGAAAATACCATTTCTTACTTCTAATCCTTATGTTAGAATATGATATAGTCCAGTAAAGCGATCTCTCCCATACCTTTGCTCTCCTCTCGGGCCACTGCAGGACAAGTCACAGTTATTTTTGATTCCTATCATAACTTTTACTAATGAAAGTTGGAGTTGTCCAAGAAATTATAAATCCAGTATTATAGTCTTTGCCACTGTCACTGCCACATTATGCAGCACACTAGCGAATTTATAACTATCGCAAGATCCTATTTTTAATTTCCTCTTCGGGAAGTAACTTGGAATTTGGAATTATGTTTCTATTTATCGTCCAAGAAAGTGAAATCGTTGTTTTGCAAGGTACGATATAAATTTTAATAAGGTGCAATACTTGTCAAAGTACACTTGATGGTTTTTATTTGGTTTAACTGATCTGAATAAAAGAATGAACATATTCGCACCTAAATCAGGTTCGTTATTTTTCACGACAAGACAAACAAAACCGCCACATAAAACAAATAACTTACGGAATTTTATTGGCAGATATGATTTTAGAAAACTGTACCTTGTTAGTATAAATTTGCTTATCTGCCAAAAGGGGAGTTTTTCGCTACAGTTTAAATCTTCTTTGCAAACATGGACAATATGCCTACTTTTATATAGGCAATCATAGTCAGGATCTTCTTGCGTTAAGGTTTTCTCGTTATAATTGAAATGCAAGTGTTGCTGAATTTTTACAAACTTCCTAACACCCATGAATTCCCGAATAGTGAAATTTTCAATTATATTTGATCAGTAAGATCGTACGTTTGAATTTCATGTAATAGACATCAAAATATATCTTCCAGGTTATTACTGACAATCAATTTTATGCAAACATATTGGTTTATCAGGAGTCTTCGGAGCGAATAATATCTTGCTATGTATATTTGTAAATATTTGAAAAAGCTGTATGGGGCATCTAGATCTATAATTGTATTGGACAGTTTTTCAACTTCATCAAACGCAAGTTGATTGAAGTGAGCAAGGCTCCTTTTTCTACGTTTTCAACTCTCACTAAATTTTATTGCAACACCAGGTTGAAAGATGCAGCTGCCAACACTTGTAGTATCTAAATCATGGGCCACACGTAAATAGTTCAAGAGACTTGACAAGTCTAAATCAGGGTTCAAGTAGCCAGTATTCTTTGATATCGGGTTCATTTTCAATCTAACTAAACGGTTTTTCCAATATACTTCAATCTTATGGTCTAATAGAAAACTTTTGGTAGTCCTGTTGAAAATACCATAGATCACATGTGTTTCGGTTTTGACACGTGCATCTCAGATATCTCTACAATTACGAGAGCGGGATGATAATTAGGCGGCCTAAGAATGAAAAAAAAGTATTACTGTTACAAAAATATTTTTATTTTTTAATATAACCTCTTAAACGTCCAATACATTTGTTCCGACGATATTTCAATACTTTAATTCCAGCGCGGAAGAAATTTTTTCCAACTGCAGCAAAACAGGCATTTGCCGTGGCTTTGACCTCCTCATCAGTTGAAAATCTTTGCCCCTGTAGGAAAATATATCCTTACAATCTACAATTACACAAAACCACCAGTCTTTCATTCGAAATAATTAACAATTAATTGTTAATTTTACCTGAAAATATTTAGTTTGGGAAATAGGTGAAAGTCCGATGGAGCTAAGTCGGGCAAATACGGCGGATGGGCAAGTAAGTTATATCTTATTTCGTGAATCTTGGCTACTGAAATGATACCGGTGTGAGGGCGCTTATTATTATGCTGAAAAATGAACCTTTTATGCGCTAAACTGGGCCTTCTTTCGCGAATTTTCTGATTTAACATACCTAGAAGATTAGCATAGTATTCAGCCTTTATTATTTGCCTTTTTGAAATGTAATCAACCATTAGAATTCCCTTAGAATCCCAGAAAACCGACGCGATTACCTTTCCGGCAATTTAATTGTCCTGGTTTTGTGTGTGGCTGAAAAACTTGGTTCTGTTCACTACTTAGATTATAGTCTTGTTCCAGGGTTATGATAATGCACCCATATTTCATCTGTGATAGGAAACCTTTGCACAAAATTAGCTGAATCCTGTTGAATACAGTCCAAACGTTTTTGCGACAGTAAAACCCGTATGAGTTTTTGCTCTAATGAAAGTAAACGCGAAACCTATTTTGCAGATTTCTTTTTCATGCCTAATTCTTGCGTTACGATATTTCATACCACCGTTTTTGAAATATGCACAGTACTGAAAATTTCACTAATTTTAGTGTCTGGTCTTTTATCACAATATCATGGATTTTTGTGACCATCTGTGGTGTAGTGACACATTTAGATACTACCGGTCACTGTTCATCGTGTACGCTTGTGCGGCAATGTTTGAACTCAGTTACTCAACTTTTTTGGTCGTATACAAAGGAGTAGAATCACCCAAAACATTCTGCGTTTATTCAAGAATATCTGCGTTTTTTAAACCTTGCATATACAGAAACTCAATGGTGACACGTTTCTCAATATCATCCATAGCAAAACAAACAAAAATACTTTAACTTTGCGAAGCTGCTAACAACAAACTATTTGACAGATTGAAGTTAAATATTCAATGTGACCAACCTAAACATGTAACTTGAAAATTTCACACTAACAATTAGTGTAGTACCGCCCTCTATCTGAAGGCCGCCTAATTATCATTCCGCCCTGGTATATTGACTTACATCCGTTAAAATTAGTTCTATGAGAGTAGATAGACGTAGAGAAAACAAGGCTTGGATCAACAAGTTTGTAAACACAAGTGCCAATCACGATAATGGTTAAACACGAAATTGTAAACAAAATAAATAAACTGACAAAATTGTGACAGGAGGCAGTATTGAACTACATTGTAGTGTTTATGTATCACTATTAAAATATCATGCAGAAAGGGTATTGTTTTACAGTTTAGTATTAGCAAACCATAAAACAAGGAAGTGTGTATATGTTGTAGTGAGGAGTTAAATAATTAGTATAAAATTAAACAAAAATATTTGAAACCATCTGTGTCTCATTGGATGGCATGGGTGGAGAAAAAATGTAACAATATGACCCCTTTTTACGTGATTAACGCGGCTAAATTGTAGTGGGCGCGGCAAAATGAGCTTGACGGCTGAAGCGTCAATTACAAAAGCAAAACAATTGTAGTTGAAGAGAGTTAATAGTCGCTTTAGAGAACATTCCCGATTCGAATATAATGCTCTGCAACAAATACCTTTCCAGTGGAGAAAATATTGTTTGGTTTATGGCTACCAAATCTGAAAGTTGTCCCCTAATGCATATTGAATTTATTGCTGATAAAATGACAATGGGATTTTTGAAAACATTCACCTTATTAAAAAATACTTTGTCTAAATAGTTTATAACTAAGTACATTTGAATACCTTCCAGAAGGTGTGAAGATAACACCGAGCACTAAATGTTTTTTTTATAATCGCTATAAAATACTAAAGCCAACTGTAAGAGAGTTATCTAAATGAGAGAAACAAAATTAAATTTAAAATAAGAGGTAATTACAGTGACCTTTGTAAACATTGACCTTCTAATCTGTTTTCATGTTATTCCTAGGGGCTAGTGTACCTTTCTCAGTAGGAAAAAATGTGATGGTTAAGCAACTGACAGGAAGTGGAGAATGTCAGCTTTTATATAGGTCGTAAAAATACATTAAAGTATCATTAAGCTTCCATTCTCACATACACAAATGCGAGTTGTTAAAATAACCAAGGAAGTTTTTGTTGCACTTACTCCATTTATGACTTGCTTGTTACACGAATTTTCTTATATGCGTTATATTGAAAACATATTTCAAAATATATGCCTCTTGAATACGTTTTTATATGTAGTCCAATCAAAAATATATGGTACTTTTAAATGTTTTGTTCCAACTTCTTTTACCGATCATCACCAAAAGCTTTTCAACTTAAAATGGCACTACCTAATTTGTGTTCTCTAAATTTGAAATAGATCTGTTAAGTTGTTTTATAATTCGTGAAAAAGACGACCTCAGCCATTTTTTGAAAATATGCAATATACAGTGTGATTTTGTATGGTTGTCCGTGCCGCCTTTTAGATTTTCTGCACCAGACTAGTAAGTGCCGCTCAGCAATTGTAACGGTGTTGATTTAATATGTTGCCATTTTATACGTTTATCTATGGTAGGCATATTATGCGTGTCAATAACGTCTGACGCTGTCATTAGATTTACGTTCAAATAATTATCAAAATTTTGGGATTATTGTTATTTTAGGAGTTTTTTTTTCAATTTTTGCTGTTTACAGTAAATGGGATTTAAATTGAATTACAATATTACGTTTTAAAATCATTTTTAACTTGTTTACATTGTGAGCTAGATTTTGAGCTAGATTTTGAGCTTAGTATTAACGCATGATGATTACTTTGTTCACTTACATTGTTTCCTTCTAGTACGTTTTTTTAAATGATCATAAAGACAATAGTTTCGAAAGCATTCTGATGTAATCCAGCCAAATAAAGGAAAGCTTTCAACATTAAAATACAAAGTTAATAATGTCAATCGCTTGCATTTTTTCAAGAAACATAAACGTTTTGGTAGATTTACTTGTATTATGCTCAAAAAGGGTAATGGTTAAAAATGGAATTTTCCAAATTAATGTAATGTAATTAAAATTTGTAGGTATACCTTTTAGAATTTACACCAAACGAAATTTAAAATCCAAACTTGTTAATGGAGATTTCTTAAAATCTCGAGCAGTTTTGCGGAAGTGAATTTTTTAATGTTTAGATTAACCCGAATTGTAGATTTATCAATAAATAAATCAACAGCTTCTAAAATCGCAATAAATACGAGGTTTGCCTTTTATGTTGTTACAAATGATCACTAGATGTCGCTAGTGTAACAAGTTATTGGCATATTCGTAAAATTTGACATTTTGTATTGTAAAATCCGTGGCGGATTAGAAATTGACAGAGTAGTTTGTTTACAGTGCGCGTTTAAAGAAAGTAATTTT
>JAHWXV010530227.1:0-19827 GCA_024586415.1 Phrixothrix hirtus | reverse complement strand
TCCTCCACGTCGCCGGCTGGAAATGACCTTGGTCGCTAACTTTTAGGCCCCTTTAAAATAACATGGGATTTTGGTCCAGAACGCCCATACCTTATCTACTTGTGTGGTCGGAACAAAATATATAGAACCGATGTTATCTTCGCCCAGTATATCTAATTATTCAAAGTATTTATTTATTAATACTGGCGATAACATTCAATTCCCTCGCAATTTCAGACATATTGAAACCCCTGCTTGTAACATAATTATTCGGGCTCTGATACTGTTATCAATATTTGCTTGCCTTTTTAAGAACTTGAGATGTAAACTTCCCGAAATAATATTGTCAAGTGTGAGAATAATTTATAATCTTTCTCTGTTTCAAATTTAACACAGCACACAAGCAAGAAACAGTCATAATAAGACTAGACGAAGTGATGAAAAAAGTACCGATTCTAATTTTCGTGTTTTAATAATTTAAATTTGTTTGGACAGATTTAACTATGGATATTTATAGTTGTAAATAACAATGCTTTTATTAATTACTGACCAAATTAATCAATACTAGACTATTTGGTCTTAATAATAATAATAAAATATCTTTTATAGGTATATCAATCAATTTTAGAGTTTACAAAAATGCGTACCACACATGTATTGAATAAAATCTTGGTAAAATTTTATTTTGTTTTATATCCGACCAAATGCAGTTGAATAATGAATACTAAATTTAGCTCTAGCAATTATAGGCAGAGAAAATATGCCTTTAAGTGTTTCGATGCTTTGAGTGGTCATTGCAGTCCAAACAACTTTTCTGGCTAAATGTGCACTGACTTTTGGTGCTTGACTGTACTTTAGATGCGAACTTTTTAAATTCTCAAATGATTCATGTTCACCTTAATTTAACGCATGTGTCAATCTAATTTAATTGAAAAAGTGTTAAATTAATCTCAATTGTATGTGAAAGGCCACCGTAATACTTTTAAGAGAGTACTAATTTGAGATAAATTGAGGACAATTGAATGCGTGCAGTATATCTCTCCTGTCATATGATCTAATAGTTTCAATATTGTGTGTAATTCATTCAATTATTTCACTGTTTTATTCTGGTCTCTTCTTATTGACATTCAAATGTTTAATGTTTCCCTTTGGTCAACCCCATTAATTAAATTAATTTCTCATTGATAACCTAACCCTAAATAATTGCTTCATTAATTCGATTGATGCACATATTAATTCGCCCGTGATCTGTTCATAGACTCATTGCTCCCTCTAACTTCATTTACTTCGATTATTTGATGCCGCCAAGTTCTGATTTGGCGAGTTCAATTCTCTCGCGATCTTAATCAATGTATCCAATTATTTAATTATATATTTTGGTAATATACTTCGTGATAATTTCAGCAAATTTAAATTTTTCACGAATTCGATTATTTGATGGATTTTACGGACTTAATTCGTGATTTGGGTCAATATAAACCGTGATCTAATTATACATTTATATCACGATCATACCCGCGAATTTAAATTTCACGCGGATTTGGATCTTCCGCGAATTGAATTATTTAATCGAAGTTTGATATCAATGGCTTAGAAAATACGTTGCTTTTTTCTTGAGTGATAAAGGTTCTACCTTAAATGAGCACGTGGAAGTAGTTTAGTGAATGATACAGTAGTTGCTTTATTATTACTGCTTACTATTTTCGTAGGGGAAGGTTTTGGTTAAATGGCCAGAGGTTACTGACGTTGCTTTGCATAATACTGTTTAGTAAATCATATAAATTGTTATAACACATAATATAATGCAATCTATTCCAAAAATGGGTATGTATATTAAAATTTGTCAATCAATATATTCACTTAATTAAATGCAAAAATTAGGTCTTTAAATATAATTCATAAATAAGCATTCAAGAATTTGTGAAAATGAAGAAGTTATTCTGGCTGCTTTTGTAAATTATTTTCAATACAAGACAGAATTAGAGAAAGTAGAATAACTTCAATAAGGCAAATTAAATATAAGTTTCGATATAACTTTATTTGTATAGCTATAAAGTAAATAAATATGAGAGAATGATGCTTTAGAAATCAATTCCCCAAGGCCTTTCTATACCCTGGTTATTATTTGTTTTAATTTGAGATTATTTAGGTTTCGTTTCGAAATAAGCTTTATTTTCTAAATATAATTTGATGTTTTTAATAAATTGGTAAGCAGTATTCATATGTATACATTATGCGTATATATTTCTACATACTTTACAATTACTATTACCGTAGAAATAAATGAAGCACTATAATGTATTATTTATTTTTCAATACATGTACATACTAGAAAAATCTTGTATTAGTTATTTAAAACACGTACCTCTTATGTATACAGGGTGGCTTTCTGAAATGATTCAATGGGCCGTATTCTGTTTAAACTAGGAGATATCAAAAAGTAGCCAAAACCGTTTCGGTAGTTCGCAGGGAGAACCAAAGTGACCCCACAAAGATGGAGATATCACCATCCCCAGGCCCCCCCGACTTTGAAATCTTAAATAGAACCCCTTGCGACACATCATTGGGAAGGTCTTCAAATATCCTTTTCATTAATATCATAGAAAGGTAGATTAGGATAACAGTAAAAAGTTATTCAACAATAAACTGATCGAATAATGTACTCGTAATTTACGTGATGAATTGATCTAGTAAGTAAGTGAAAAAATACGCTTTAAGCAATGTAATTAATTTATTTACGTTACACTTATATAGTACAAAATTAAATTAAGTGTTCAAGCTGTTCACCAATTTGTTCTAAATAATATTGAAGCAGGCTATGTTTCGCCCACCACACACTTTAAATGATCCCAAAGAAAAAACAGAGGGATGTAAAATCCCGAGGACGTGGTGGCCAGTCTATGGGATCTCTTTTTCTAATCCACTGTTCCAGAAATGCGTCATTTAAAAATTGTCGAACAGCATCGACATAATGGAAATGAATTAGGTTTTCAGTAAAATACAGGTTTCCGTCAAGATTGCGTTGAGTTTCTACTTCATCTGTGATGAGAGGTCCGATAGTAATCTGTAGCATGTTCAGGTAGACATCTTCAGTTAGATTTTCATCGAGATACAGAGGATCCACGATTGTGTCTCCGAAAATGCCTGCCTAAATGTTAATTTTTAATTTTTTCGGGTCGTTGGGTATGTCCATCACGAAAACAATGCGGATTTTTATCCGACCAATAGCAACAGTTGTGTTGATTCACGGTCTCATTTAAAAAAACGTAGATTCGCCACTAAAACAGATGTTTTCCACTAACTATTGATTATTGTTAATTTCTCCGTCATCTCTTCACAAAACTGAAATCTTCAGTCGTAGTCATCTTCGTCCAATCCTTGCGGTGTTTGCATCTTGTAAGGGTGACATTTATTTAGCTTAAGTTCTCGCTGTACCGTTTCTCGCTAAAGTTTTGTGGTAGTCACTGATTTTCAAATTGAAGACATTGAAGTTGCAGCAAAGTGACTTAACACTTCTATCTGGGCAACTTCATCTGGTACTCTCGCCCGATTCGTTTCCAGTTTACCACTGACCATGTTCCTTCCAATTTTCTAACTAATTTTGCGACAGAGGTATGACTGCACTTTTTGTCTGGATGCCCGGCATTAAAATCAGCAGTTATTCTGAACACAGACCAACCCTTAGAACCGTAATTGAAAATAATTTCCATCCTTACAGCTAACGCGCACGCCATTTTGTACAGTTACACCAAAAGACTTTTAGATACTAAGCTTTGATGATGTTAAATTCCAAAAATGCAGTTTTCCTGATAAAAAAACACTTAAAATTCAATTATAGCCCGGTCAATGAGAAATTCAGTGCCTACTTACTCGTTTACTTAATGAGATAATAATGAGAAAGAAATTTGAAACATTTTTTTGGCACTGCAGACAGTAATGATTGAAATTTTTGTCATTTACCTATTAGATCAAATTATCACGTTCATTACGAGTACATTATCTGATTAGTTTATTTCCGAATACATTTTTACTGTGTTATCCTAATCTACCTTTGTATGATATCAATGAAAAGGATTTTTCGAGACCTTTCCAATTATGTGTCTCAAGGGGAGGGTTGCCATTTAGAATTTCAAAGTGGGAAGGCCCTGGAAAGTGGGAGGTCTTGATGTCGCTATTTTTGTAAGGTCAATTTGGTTCCCCTGCGTGCTACCGAAATGGTTTTGGATATTTTTTGATATGTCTTGGTTTAAACAAAATACGGCCAATTGAAGCTTTTCAAAAAGTCACGCGGTATGTATATGTATTATAACGGTACTGGATGTATCTTAGGCCTCTGATGGTAGAGGTTAATGCCGTTTTGGTTTCTGAACTAGTTCGTTGCTCCGGCAGGGACATTGAAGTTGAATTTCAGAACGGCTCTTATAAGTCAAAATTTTGGTAAAATTCCCAATATTTTTGGGCCCCACCTTATCTTTTTTGACGTTTGGTCGTTATTAAAAGAAAACTATGGGGGCTACGGACAAGGTTGTTATGCTCCAACCGTGCAGGAGATGGTTGTACTCCGGATACTTACTAAGAACTTGATTTCTTACACGCCACTGAAGAAGTCGTGCTATAAGTGCTACATCAGACTTTACAATATTTGTGCGTTATATAAATACTCAAACTTATTATATTCCTGTAAGAAAAATTAGTATTAGACTGTGTACTTGAAATTACTAGATATTCAGAAATAACAACGATATTAGATCTTGTTAGATAAACAAATGTAATCGAGCAGAATAAAGGTTACATATCATTAGCATCAATGTGCATAAATAATTAACTAATCACTAATAAATTAGTTATTCTATAATAAACAATTGAGAAGTAGCGATCCCCAAAAGCAAAATACTCAAATATCGTGGTATTAATTAATCGACAAAATATGGATAAACTATTGACCCCTTGTAAGCGCGTCTAAAAATATAAAGACTTTTATTTATAATTTGGGGAACACCCTGTATATAGGAAAATGTTAATATAATTAAACGTGTAAAATACCCATATTCTGGCAATACTAACATTTACAAATAAGGATTATTTTATCATTATAAATTCTATTTTTAAAAGTAACTTTTGAAAACCCCTGATTGTCAAACGTAAACAGTATTTAACTGCAACGATTGACAAACGCAGGTTCGTTTCTAAAAATATCTGGCAACCAAGAGCATATCCCCTCCGTTCCCCGAGAATTCGAAGGTTAAATAGAGCTTACTTCGAGCATTCAGATTATAGTCCCGATCTTCGAAGGTACATGTACGCTTAGCATAAAGTGTAGTAGGTGTTCCAGAATAATAGATTCGAATTAGTTACCCGTTTTTTTTGTGTTCATAGTGGATCAAAAACCGAAAAGGGTTTAGGATCATAGGCGCTTCTGCAAATCTATTAACAAGGGTCAATAAATTCGTTATCCCGTACAACCAAATCAAAAAGCAGTCGTTGAACGTCGGGACAAGTACTTTAAATACGCTAAATTCCTAGAACTTGGTCGTCAACACTTAACACTATCGCAGGTACCGAAGTAATATTAACACTACCTACTAATTCATTGGGGAAGTTGCTCACATTAAGCGAGATTTTGACATTTCACCTCAATGTTTTTAAATCTTAATTATTTAAACTGAACTTAATGAAAAAAGTATTATTAGGGCCACCTTAAATCACGAAAAGGGGTCTATAGTTTATTATTGATAGTTAATTAATTAAGATTACGATATTTAAGCATTTAGTCTTTGTTTGGGGATCCCTATATCTTTCAATCACTTAACTTAGGATAAGTTGTTCTTTTACTACAGTTAAATTACTCATGAACCTTAGTGGAAAAGACATGTAAATATTACTTTATGTGATTATAATTGTTTATCTAAACCGATTCCATATCTTCTTATTTTAAATACCTTTAGTTTTAGGAAAATAATATAATATATTTTCTTACATGAATTCAAAAGGTTTAAATAATTAGGTACGCGCACAAATTATAAATTTTTAAAATAATACCCTTGATACAACTTCTTCAGTGGCGTGTAAGGAACCAAGTACAGAATAAGGCTCCCAATTATCACCATTTCATTCACGATTGGAGTTCACCGTCCTTATCACAAGTCTCCAGCGGTCTATGATTTATCGTAAAGTCCAAACAGATAAGGTGGCGCCCAAAAATACTATAACTTTTGCCCAAACTTTGACTTATAAAAGCCGTTCCGAAAGTCCAGTTCAATTCCTACCAATACCACGTTAAAATTCCCCTATTCTCCAACCGACGCTACCGGAGCATCGAACGATTTCAGAAACAAAAACGACATTAACCTCTACCACCTGAGGCCTAAGATCCGGTTACCCCGTTATACCCTTTCTTAATTTAGGGTAGTCCTAAACAATAACAATTAATTATACTAGCTGATCATAATATTTTTACATTGGATCTAAATAAACAAGTTTACATTAATTAATGCGAAATGTCTCATATAACTTATCGTTAGCAACTTCCCCGGCGATTCTTTATTTACGGAAAATTATTGGGGGCTGATAGGCGGAACATGCCTTAATGATGAACTAGAAAGGCCACTTACTTGAAATTGCCGAGATTCAGTACCTTTTATGGCGGAAAATGCTGCCAGCCAGGTTTCCAAGATATTGATTGTATCAAAGATACTTTTCCAAGCGTCCGACGACCCCTTTTGTATCTAAGGACGAGACGACGAATTCTTGACCCACCTTTATTTGATTGTTAGGAGCGCCTAAAATCCTGAATTCTTTTGTACTTCAGATCTGTGATAAACGAAACGGGTACTAATTCGCGAACATTACCTTGGAATGGTTATGACACTTCACGAAACTACGTGTGTGTGTACGAAAGCTAGGTACTCTAATGAATGCTGGATGCTGAGTTTCCTTTGCTTTGAAATAGACGGGAAAGGCGAGAGATTCTCGGTTGTCAGACATTTTTAGAAACTAAACTGCATTTGTAAGCAGTTGAAATTGAATTACTTTACATTTGAAAACCAGAGGTTTTCAAAAGTTATTTCTTATAAACTGAGATTGTAATGACAAAACAACCCTTATTTGTAGGTTTCGTTATTTAAATAACATGGGTATTTTACACGTCTTATTATGTTAATGCTTTCCTATATATAGAGTGTTCCCAAATTACCAATAAAGTCTTCATATTTTTAGACGCGCTTGCAGTATATTGCTGCGCGAAATCTTTATTGCCCTTTACTCGGTCAACAAAACCGGTGTTGTTGCTATTGTTTACCTTGCACAACGTAACTTCCGCTGCGAACTCCGGCCAATTCACAATATACAGACGCAACGCGTCGAATTAAGTTCCGGTCATTCACTTGAACAACCTGTTACCCTGACTGTCCACCTATCTCGAATCTATGACTTTCGCCAATATAAGGCAGTGCGTACTTTATTAGGTACTGTATTATCATATTTGCTGGTTCTTCAAATATAATTTAGTTTACAAAAAAGTTGAAATTAGCACTACCACAATTGCTCTAACAAAATAAAATAGAACATACCAGATATTTTATGTAATGGTAGTTTTATAAAAGTTTATCATTCACCATAATCTTACCTTCATTGTTAATCCAATGCATGAATATGACATTTATTTCTTCATGAACTATAAAACCAATGGCACGATACGCCACTGGTACAGGCGGTGTAGACGTTTTATATGTGGCAGTTGGTAGCGTTAGTCGTCGTCTTTTTTTCCTAGTTTAAGGTTATAAAATGGGATGACGCTATATTCGTTTCACAAGATTTTGTGTCCCAAGCCTATCTTAAGTCTTTCAATTTTCAAAAGACTAACATCTAGAGAAACAATGGCTGTCATATTTGACGTTATAAGATAAGGACGATATTCTATTGTAATGTACAATTGATGTGTATTAAATATCAGAAAACCTGCCTTGATCTTTGAATAGATAAAATAAACGCTAATTGGCAGTTTAGCTCAAAACACAGTAGTGATGTAGTTATTTTAAAATAATTCACTTAAATTGCATTTAAATCAATGGTTGATATGCGTTTTTATCATTATCTAAGCGCATTTACTGTTTCATTTAAAAGGATTTGTAGTAAATATGAAATTTCTGTGAACATGCAAACACATTAACCCATTTAATAAATAATCTAACAAAGCGTTTTCATTTGTAATATTTTATAATAATTTTTAGTTTGACGACTATCATAATCTTAAATTCCTCTCTTTGGATATTCCCAGTACTTATAAATATTCATTAAAAGATTAAATCCATTAATAACATAAATTAAACGAAATTACGCGAATTACAGAAAGCAACAATAACGAAAGATTCTGAGATAAATAAAGTTATTATCAGAAATAACAATGTAAAGTGCCTTCAAAGCAGTTCATCAATTATAGTCCACGACAAAAGGATAGTAAGTTCAAACATTGGAATCCAACAGTCATTTATCTCATAAATGTTAAAATAGATAAAAAACATTATGAACGTATTTTTAGGAATATCCAATTGTGTAAGATTATAAGGTTTATAAAGGAGATTTCTTATTCAAATGATAATATATGAGCAGAACACAATACAATGATTTAGTTAATATAATTTACTATATTTTAAAAATGTCGAGTTTGTTATTCTTTGCAGTATTATATAGTATTTTGCTTGCATTTTGCCATGACAATAAATCTAAGTAATGTAAGCTAAATATTAGCAACAATCTCTGCTTTATTCACTCATCAACGCAAATTTATATTCACGCTTATCTAAAAGACGACGAAAATCTCGTTTTGATATTCTATCTTATTTTCACAAGAAGAGAAATTCTCATAAATCAAAGTCAAGACATTCAGAATTTAATTATAAATGTGCCTATATATTTGAAATGAGAACAGAATAATAAATAAGACAATAATAATACTCCAGCAATAAGACGCGCCTGAAGGTATGAACACTGCTGAATACAAAGACGGTTTGAAAATAACACGCTTGAAAGAAGAGACAGTTCGTGTGGAGAACGAGCTGAACGTGACCAATAACTCCCCTCTTTCACTACTACTTTTGAAAAGTGCCACCAAAATTCATATTCTTATGTACTTTCTTATGTCTTTCAAAGTTTCATATATATCACAATTTATACTTGTTGCGACCTCCTATTTATTTGTAAAACATTGACAGTCAGGACGAAAGTATCAAAATTTATGTTTGTATAAGAAGTAGGTAGACGTAAAATTGATTAAGAATAATAAATATTGGAAGCTTATAATAAGCCCTAGTATATTTATGAAGCAGCTGAATAATTTCTATCATAATTTAGTTAATTTGTAGTCTGATCTGCACAGCTGAAAGTGAAACCAACTATGTATTGTAAAATATTGTTATTATATTATAGCTAGCTCTCTTCTAAGGTTAATTCTGGTTTAAAATGAAATCTTGTTAATAAGTCAATTGAATTGTAATAAAGAGATACAACTATAAGAAACCAATAATGTAGCAATTAACAGTTATCTCTTCCATGTACATATTAATATAATAACAAAGTTAGAAGTGATGCTTCCCAAAAAAAAAATAGTAATTTCATCAAATATTCCTGAAGGTTCTACCGAACTAAGGTAAATGATGAAATCATTAATGTCTCGTTCCTGCAACTTATATCTAAATAAATTCAAGTTCGTTGGTATGAATAATGCCATTGGAATTTATTACATGAGCATTATAACTAATTTTATTCCTTAAAATCATAGATCTTCCTAGAATTTCTCCTTTTTATATAAATAGCAGTTTAAATACCTTTAGTGTAGCTTTGCAAAGAATCCTGTCTTGCTGGCTATCTTGACAGCTGTTTTAAATATATAAATAGAAATATAACCGTTTATTATTTCTGTGCTGTAAAATAAATGCTTAAGTTAAATAAGTGTTAATAAATAATTTATAGTTTAGTGAATATAAAGACTTTTTAACAATTAACTAGGTTCATTGATTGTTGCCATTTGTTATTCACAATGTGAACTCACAGATTGTTTACAAATTAGAAGCTAGTATTAAATGTTTTATATATACCGGCAATAAGAAGTGTCGATAAAAATATGGAGTCACTGATGGAAATACTGCAATCAAGAAAAAATTAAATCCAACCGAACTAAATTTCAAGAAACAATTGCTTCCAATCAAAGTAAATTACAAGATAAAATTAAATCAGGCCAACATGCTTTGATTGAGTAATTATAATTAAATTAAAGGAATTTGCAAGGAAAAACTAAAACAACTCAAATTAAGCTATAGGACAAAATTAAGTCAAGTGAAAGTAAATTATATGAAGATATAATAATAAGTCAACATAAACTACAAGGGGATATCACCAATTAATTACAAGAAGAAATTACATTAATCGAAAATGGATTAACAAAAGAAATAGAGGCTACTACCAATGTGATGTTAACAAAGTATAAGGAAGTAACGAAGAAGTGTGAAGGGTTGCTTGAAAAATTTGTCCTCCTCATCGAAAATAAAGAAGCCAGCATGTCTAAGAACGAAGAGTCCTATGTTCTTCATGAACAACCAACGAAAGTAAAAGTACAGCAAGTTGATTACTTGCCTTTTGTTGTGAATTACCGATCACTAGCGAACAGGTAAAATCATCATCGTATGGCGGGAACACATTTAGGACCTATTATTATATGTAACTCGAGACAGCTACAACAACAAACAGATGGACTATTGAAGAAAAACAACTGCCTAGATATTCTACAAACAACACCAAATAATTTGCAGAATAAGTTCTATTACCTTGTTTTATAATTGGAAACGCGATATGGAGATAGGTGATATCTTCAACTGTGTCTAATTAAGGAGTTGAGTGCAGAAAATTGGAGAGAACCCCCAGGAATTTAAAACTGATGTTGCACGGCTAGTAATATTAGCATACCCAACGGATCCAGCAAATTTTATTGAATAAATTGGTATGCAAACATTTGTGGTAGTTGATCGGGATTCCGAAATGCAACAAGTACCTGATTACCCTGATTATGGATTGGCACATGGAATTTGGAATTTGAAGCAAGCAAGTCCACACACGTGCAGTGAAAGAAGTCAGAGATGGCGTTGAGAGTCTAGAAGAGGTACTTTTGCGACTGCTTACTACGTAGAAACCAAATGGGCGTAGACTGCGCTGCAGGAAATGTGGGAAATGTCGACATGTACAGAGAAATTGCAGAAACTCAAGAACCAAACCCACCGGAAACACAATATCAACAACATCGAGCTCGATGAATTCATCGAATCGCTGAAGCCTTATCAACACGGCCTTCCCCAGAAGATTGCAAACACTGCCCTCAAGTTGAGATCGAAAGTTGTCAACTATACTACTGTAAGCAAATATGATTGAAAACCGGATAATATAAAACCAGATCCAGAAAACAACACTGATCTGAAGTTTTTATTAAAATGAAAAAATGAAAGTCAAACACCAAGTTGGGAAGAATTGATACCGTTTAACTCCTCTGTCAAAGAATATTGGTCTCAATAAGATCCCCTGCAGCTAAACGATGGCGTTTTGAAGAGAGCCCTGGAAAATAATGGTGGAAGCGAAAGATCAATGCAGTTCGTGGTTCCGAAAACAAAGTAGCGGAAGCTTGCAACAACTGCATGATGGTTCAGAAGGAGTGCATATGAAAATAAAAGAAACTCTGGAAACGTCTTTAAAAGACTTGATTGGATAAGTTGTAGCGATGATGCTAAGGAGTGGTACAGAAGATGTGTAATATGCACTTCTCGGAACAGTTCATTGGGGTTGCGAAAAGCACGAAAGGGTAGTCCACTTGTAAAAATAGCCATTGGTATGTCTGGTCCATTTCTATATATAGAAGCGGGAAACGAATACATCCTAGCTACAATATAATATTTCAGTAAATGGACTACAAAATATGTTCTATCAAATGAAGAGTCAGTTTGAGTGACCAAAAGCTTGGTAAAATAACTCTCGACCGTTTTGAAATTCCATTTGAATTACATTCAGACCTATCAAGAAATTTTGAGCAAACTTTATTCAAGTGACTCTAGCAGCTGTTAGAAGTACGCAGGGCCAAAATAACTGCACTTCAGCAACAGTCGGGTGGAATGGTGGAACGTATAAATGGAACAATGGGAAAATATTTGTTAAATGTTATCTCACACTGTCAAAGGCATTGGTGGCATGTAGACCAATTGTAAACAGCACGACAAGAGAGACATCTTGTAGTATTATTCGGTAGTGAAATTAGACTAACTTATAATTTGGGGGTGTACCAAGCCTTGGAATAGCAGGTAGCTGAAAATGGATATTCCGGAAGTCTTCGAAGGAAACTAAATTAAATTCATGCGAGGGTTCGCAATAACATCAATTTTTCCGGTGATCGAATGAAATTCCATTTGACTGTAAGTTTGAAAGCTGGATGATGTCAACCAATGATCCAAATTGTAAAGATTAAGGGAAGGCCTGTATAAAGTGATACAATATATCAACGATGTAATCTATAGAGTAATGAAGTTGTCTAGAAGATAACCTAAAGTGATTAACATGACTTAGTTAACTCCATGCACTGGGAGGACTCCAACACCAGACCAGCAAGAACGTGAACAAAAGCCGAACCATTTCGAATGCACAAATTCCAAAGACAGTAAACAGCCTTTAACTGAATTTATGTTAGCCTATTCAGGACCACATAAAGCTCAATTTGGTATTACCACTAAAATACACTGAAATATGTTTGATATACTAGAGGAGTACCCCTTGACTCATTGAGTTGTTCTGAACATCAAAATGCGCCGCAGCATTGCAGTAGAATTCAAAAAAAGTGAAGTGACATAGAAGCAGCAGGGGCCAGAAATTGGGAAGGCGCCGTTTTCGCCAAGGTATATGAGGGATTTACTACCGCGTGGTGAAATCGTTGCCCATATAAAGCCACCTTATGGGACTTGAAGAAAGGAATTTATGCCGGCCCCGGTAGAAAATTAGTCGTACGAAACCTCGGTTGCGGTCTAGACCACCTTATCTGGCTAGTATAATGTAATATATCAGAGGTAGTGCTTCGAGGCACTGGTATCAAGGTCCTGGTATTTGAATTGAATCCACAAGGAACTCCCTTAACGACCACATTTGTGTACTGCCATTTTTTCAAGGAATGGGGCTACAGGTATGGATCCCAGTGGAGATTCCAACATTCCTAAACAAAGGTAGGACAATCACAAGAGCAAATCTCAAAGTCGCTGCTACGGAATCTAATGGGCTTAAGAAGATGGCAATGTAATAAAATTAGAAATAACAATAATATCTTAGTATATCCATAGAACGTTCCAGAAGGTCGAACCGAACTAGGATAAATAATGTAATCATTAATGACTCAATACTTCAATTTATATCTAAATAAATTCAAGGTCACAGTGATACTTAATGGCATTAGAATTTATTACGTCAGCATTGCTACTAATTTTATTCCTTAATATTGTAAATGTTTCCAGGATTTCTTCTTTCTGTATAAATAGCAATTAAACTTCCTTTAATTTAGTTTTCTAAGAATTGGGTTTTGCTACCAAGCTGTTTTAAATAAATATAATCTTAAACTTTTATTATTAGTGTACTGTGAAATAAATACCCAAGTTGAATACGTTTAAATAAATAATTTATAATTCAGTGAATATAGATAAAGACTTATAAACTATTAGCTAGTTTCGTTACAATATTAACAAAGGAGTTTGATTTAAAGCTAGCTTAAATCAACAAACAGTGATATCCATAATATTCTCTAATAAATTAATTTGTTATCTTATTTAATAAGATGCGGTAGTTAGACCATTTATAGAATTGAAACAAAAGAAGGATTACTAATCCTGTAATATAGAAACTGCTTATTATAATACTGCTGAAGAATATTATGGGATATCCTCTTCTATCTAAATTATGAATACGTTTTCATGTAAAAGCTCTAAAAACATAATCTTGAAATTGATATAAAATAATAATGAAAATAATTATTAAACTTCAGAAATCTATAGCAAATATCTCGTAAATATTTATACGTGAAAATTTAAATAAATCCTTTTGGATTGAAAAATGGAAATATATATTTCACTATAACCGTTTTTGTACAGTTAGTTGGAAATTTTAATGAAAACCGTTTTTGAGCTTCAGTAATGATAGCGTGTTTAAAGAACTGCATTGCTATTCATATCTAGATCAAACTTAAATGTTTGGGATTATTGTGGGGAACAGTTGATTGTAGTTAGTGTTCATATATTGAAATTTATTTCAAATTTGGTATTGTACCAGAGAGTGGGTAAATGATTATTTGCACTTATTACGATATATCCCTATTGAGAATCCCATCAGAAACTTAATTAAATTTGTAAGTGTGTCAATTAACAACCAATTATTCATTAGCATTATTTTTATTAGATACCATCTTCATCATATTATTTATGTTATCCTACTAGTTTAAATTATACTTTGGCCGTAATTATTAAATATTGGCTATATTGTTTCTGGAACTTATAACCATTTAACTTCTGTAATTCAGCATTTATAAGCACCTGTGATGGCTCAATATTGTTACGTCTGAAAAGGTAGTGCATAACGTGTCGTTTGAAATTACTTAAATATCAATATTTTTCAAGTACAATTCGCATGTGCCGATTATACATTTTGCTCATCATTTATTTAAATACAAATTTAATATTAATTAGCCAAATATATTGAAAATAAATAAAGTCGGAAATAGTATATTGCTTAGATAAGTTCCCATGGCCAATACTGAATGTTACATAACTAAAGGCGGTGATTCGTTTAGAACTCAAACTGCTTATTCTCAATATGCCTTTTAAATTATCCCATTGCGCATTCGAAACTTGAAAAATTTCAATCTTTTAGGGAATAATGTAGGTACACTATAAATAATTTATTTACGAAACATATTTCTATTCGACTTTTATCTGCATTTCATTGTTAGTTCGTCTCTTCTAAACCTCAGCAGTAATCCGCAAACACGCTTTCGTCCTATTTTCTCATGTGCAATAATTTAATTTGGATGATATATAAGTGAAATCCTTCACCATATTCATCGATCATAATACTAAGATTGTTTCAAAAAATAAAGGTGTAAAAAGTAATCCATTATTTTTCAAATAGATGGCTTTAGTAATCTGTATCTTGTGTTGTATAAGTGCGATCCGGTTAGGCTAAATGGCGTTAGAAAGATAAGATTTCGTACTAAAAGAAATTCTGACACATATTTGTTCGCTTGCCACAGTATTGTTTGAGCGAGTGTGAAATATGGACACCAGCAAAGTGAAAATACGCCATATTTTACAGTTTCTCTTCGATAAAGGCGAAAACGCAAGCCGGCCGGCTGAAAATGTGAACAGTGTTTATGGCCCTGATACTGTAACAGCTAATGACGCGCAATTTTGGTTTCGTCGATTCCATTCCGCTAATTTTGTTGTCAAAGATGCACCGCGCTCTGGAAGGCCAATTGTAGAAAATGACGATAAAATAATGGAAATCGTCGAGTCCGATCGTCATGTAAGCACTGTTTCGATTGCCCAGAAACTACACATTGTACAAAAATCGTTTTAAATCACTTAACTAAGGCTAGATACAAAGAGAAGCTCGATGTATGGATGCCACACGAGTTAACGCAAACCAACCTCATGGACCGAATCTTCATCTGCGAATCGCTGCTGAATCGCAACAAAATCGACCCATTTCTGTAGCGGAAGGTGACTGTTGATGAAAAGGGGATCACGACAATGTCAAGCGAAAACGGTCATGGTGGAATCGCAGTAAGCCGGTGCAAGCGGTGGCCAAGCCGGAATTGACGATCGGGAAGATTTTGCTGTGTATTTGGTGGGATTGGCAGGAAATCGTATACTATTAGCTGCTCCCCTACGGCCAAAGTCTTAACTCAGATCTGTAGTGTCAACAATTGGACGGTCTGAAGGAAGAAATCTCCCAGGAGCGGCCAGCTTTGGCCAACAGGGGAGGAATTGTGTTCCATCAGGACAAGGCGAGGCCACATACATCGATGGTGACTCGCCAGAAGCTTCGGGAGCTTGGTTGGGCGGTTCTTATGCATCTACCTTATATTCCTGACCTGGTGCCAAGCGATTACTACCTGATCCTGCCTATGGCGAATGATTTTGCTGGTGAAATATTCGCCTCAAGAGAAGCTTGTGAAAATCGATTGTCCCAGTTTTTTGCAAAAATGGAAGAGAGTTTCTATGAGAGAAGCATAATGGAACGACCTTCAAAATGGCAACAGGTTATCAAACAAAACAGTGTATATTTGACTTAAATGGAATTATTCTAACTATGCTAAATAAAGCCTTCAATTCCATGAAAAATAATGGTTTTCTTTTTGCTACGCCCATGCATATGAATTGAAGAAATTAATTTTCAGGCACATATTTACTCCTAAATTATTGTAATTTTACAGCAGTTCAACATGCAGCTATTTACAGTTTTCAGCTTTTGAATTCCAACGAAAGTGTTTACTACAGTTTTAAGGGACTGCCCAAAAAATAGCTCTCTTTCATATAAGTTATTGTCAAAATTGGCATCTTTCAGTAGTTATCTGATTTGCGGCTCCACAAATATTCTTTCTTCCATTTTAGCTTAGCTTGCTCTGCGAAATTTGTTTTTTAATCAACGAAAACCTTCACCATCTTTGTTCATCACGTTTCAAAGTTTGTCATCAATCCTAATTTAATTCCAGTACTACTGAATAAATTGAACTATTAGCTCGATAGTTCAGCTTCAGTTAGAAATGAATTAAAATGAATATACTTCCTTCTCTGCCTCTACTTAGCAAATTCTATAACGATTCATTTATTTATGGTTTTACCATGACACATTGGAAAATTGTTGTTAGAGGAGCAATTCTATATTCACCATTTATCAAATTCAAAGCGTATACATTTAACGAAATTGTTTGATTTAACTGTAGAAATTTCTTAAACTGATTGGAATTAACAGTCACTGGGAAGTTAATGCCCTTCAAATTTAAAACGCTTGTACGGTTGATGTTTCAAGTTGTAGATTCATTATACAGTGCGGCCACGATTGACCACGCGAAACAGAATGAATCGTCATTATGAACGTTAATACATGCTTTTTTAGCTTTTATTTGAGGTGACAATTTAATAAACGACCCACCCCCGCTTCGCTGCGATATTTGGTTAAATAAGTTTTCACAATAATTTATGTTTACACTCAAAGTTTGAATTTTAGTTAAATTGTTGCCACTATCGCGTTATTCGAATTTTGAAAGTTGGGTTTCAACACTGTCGACTAAATTTAACATGTACCAAGTTTTAAGTGATCTTTTAGCGATTATATCGCGGGTGGAAAGGTGATAACTTTTAGTAGCAAACGTAAACGTTTCATATTTTAAATTTTCAGTTTCATTATTATCCGATTGAGGTATATTTTTCCGAAATTCACACGCAAGAACCACGTTTATTTTAAATACACAATGGTGTTTTTTAGATATCGCGCGCATTCTAGTTTGAAATATATGGAATGCATCTTCAAGAAGCACATTTACCCTTTTATGTAGTAAATTGACTGACTGCCGCTAAAATTCTTACTCTTAAATGCACTTTGTGTAATTTCCCACCTAACCCGTTTATGCGAAAATTCCACACCGTTGTTACTCTTATTACGATTCTTATATACAACACCGCGCCCAATGTTCGGTTTTATTTTCTTAATTATATTATACACATGTAATTCAATTGAACGCGTAAGTGTTTGAAATAATATCTTATATTGCTGAAGTTTACCCAGAATATTTTCTAAATGTCACTTTTGACCGACCGAAACGATTTCTTTAACATCTACTTGGTTTGCACCCTCTTTATTAAATCGTCTTTTAGTGATTTAGTGATAAAAATACCGCGTCGAATAATTTTCAGTAGTAAGACAATAGCGGTTCTACAATGGAAGTAACGTCTCATATTATAACAGGGCTTCTACAGCGGTAGATATGCGTCCCAAGATGTCTGCCAGAGTTGGTGGAGGGGCACAGCCCCAGGTACACGCTCAGCCACGTGGGGGGTGCTTATGTCACATGACAAGATGTCTGACAGAGAATGGGGCCCAAGATGGCTGCCGAAGAATGGGGCTCAAGTGGCGCCTAGGGCATAGCGCTAGCTAATGGATTGGGGCAAAGTTGCCAACCTAAATCTAGTTCCCAAATGGTATCGGATTTATTACCAACCTAAATCTAGTTCCAAAATGACGGCGGCGACGGCAGATTCAAGTTTTAATTTTCCCCGTGTTATTAATCGCGCGCCGTCTATGAGTGTGGTGACTAAGTTCATATTAAAAGTTATGTTTGCGACTGGACTACGCCCATCTATCGGTGTAGCGATGTACTTCATATTAAAGATTAGGTTTGAGACTTAACTATATATCCTTTGTCGGGACGCAGAAACGTACTATGCTTAAACATTTATATCAGAGTAAAGTGCGCGTTTACTTAAAATTAACAGATATCGCAGGCGGACGAGAAATTTGCAAAGGAAACTGTATGCGTGGACGCTAAAATTGAAGTCGGCGGCTCTCTAGCTGTTTTCGTTTCCTAACTAGGGAAGGAGCAAAGATGTCGCAGGTGGTCAACAAGTTTACAAAGGAAACCGTATGCGAAAATGCTAGTTCAAAAGAAAATTTTATACAAGATTGAACCTGCGTTTCCAGACTTTTAACATTATTCAAATTAAATATTTCAAATGTAAACTTTAAAGAAAAATCTCTAATAATTAATTTCAAAGCTTTAAAATTTATTAAAACACATGGCAGACACTAAAACGCAGGACGAGCCGAAAAGCCTTTGTATTAAATAATAAATTTTGCCAATTTAAAATAATTAAGGTTGATAATTTTTAAATGAATACTTGCGGTTAAATGCTGCGCGCTCAGCGAGGGTAAACGTTACTCGAACTGCCATAAGCCTATTGTGTGGCATTTTTAAAGGCGAATCTATCGATACCCCACAAGCCCGTATTTATTGATACGCAATGATTTTTGAATTTATGATCTAAGAAAACCACGCGTGTTCTAATTAAAAATTACACATTTGCAAATAGGAATTTAAATGCATGTATAATGCTTATCTATGGAGACCGGAAACCGGAAAAATATTTTGGTGTTTAATGACCCCGTTCCGTCAGCAAAAATTCTGATTGCGTTTTCAAATAATCACATTTCAAGTTTTAACATTATTCGTAAATCGCTATATATTTTGCAAAAAGTGTCGTGTAGAACATTTTATTAGTTTTGCTTCAGACATTGCTGTCAGCAAAAAATTCTGATTGCGAAATATTTATTTCAAATGTTTTATTCAATTTTTATTAATTACTGTAAACTTTAAAGAAATAAATCTCTAACAACTAATTTCAAAACTTTAAAATTTATTAAAAAACATAGCAGGCACTAAAACGCAGGACGAGCCGAAATGTCTTTGTATTAAATAATAAATTTTGCCAATTTAAAATTGTAAAGGTTGATAATTTTTAAATGAATACTTGCGGTTAAATGCTGCGCGCTCAGCGAGGGTAAACGTTACTCGAACTGCCATAAACCTATTGTGTGGCATTTTTAAAGGCGAATCTATCGATACCCCACAAGCCCGTATTTATCGATACGCAATGATTTCTAATTTTATTATATAAGAAAACCACGTGCGTTCAAAACTAAAAATTACTCATCTGTAAATAGAACTATAAAATTCATGCATAATGCTTATCTATGGAGACCGGAAACCGGAAAAATATATTTTTATCAAAT
>JAHWXV010530198.1:0-11076 GCA_024586415.1 Phrixothrix hirtus | reverse complement strand
TTCTATAAAAATAAAAGGAAATTTTCGTTATGTTCTGATTTATAAGGATTTAAATAGTTAGAATTATGTAGGCCATAATGTTTCTTTCATTCAGTTTTGTAATAGATAACAGGTTTACCTGTTATCTATTGGGCAGCATAACCTTCAGAATTAGTTCTTACTTTAGGGTTCACATAAATGCTTTATAGAAAATTCAATAAACTTTACTCACAGAAAAATGTTTTACAAAGAATTTAATGCTTAAACACAATTAGTGTTTCATCCTAGGTTAATTGATATTATCCTCCTTATACTTTTTGTAATTTATGAATGATAAAATCATCTATTATTGTCATAAAGATTTTAGTAGTTTGATTAAAGATAAGACTTCATTATTTTAAATTTAATATACAAGGCGTACTGAAAATTAGCGGAATAACATGACAATACTTGAATAAGCTATTTTTGATTTTTGCATTCTTGTTTATAGTACGAGTTCTTGTCAATTACATCTTGCTTGTAATTTGTAACAGAAGTTATAATCATTTGTGAATATATGGTCGAGTTGACTAACGAAACGAATTTCTACTTACCTTACTTTGTATTAACCTTGTCTTTTCAGGTTGCGGAAGTGAATAAAATATTTCTTTAGAGATTTAGAGTAAGCTATTAATTATCGCTTTTATTTCTTTTACGTCGAGGAACCACGATCATATGTGGAAGTTACTAAATCTCACTCTCGTCTTAGTATCTCCCCAGCACAACCACGATAGCCAGTATTCCGGTTTCGCGAAGGCCCTTGTTTAAGACGACCCTACGAGAGTGTGGTGGCCTTCTTTACTTAACCGCCATTTTCTTTTTTTGACTATTTCGATGGCCTTTCCTGGTAAGGTAAGTGTAAGCGTAAGACAGAAACAATAACATCCAACCACCCACCCCTGCTCTATCGACCATATCTGAGCTAGTCAACAACCGTATTTATTGCCATTTCAGTGAATTCAAATCCGAAATAACGGTGATACTATCTAATCAAAAATATGGTGTATATAATGAAATAAAACGTTTAAATATTAATTTTAACTTTATCACGTTATAAATAATTATTTGAGATTAGGAAACTGTCTCATGGACGATAAATTGACAGTTACAGTATTGAAACGTTCAATTTCCATGGTTTAAGTTAAACTGTGTTTATATAACGCTATAGAAGAAGTTAATCTGAGAATGAGCCTTAAATACCAGTTAATTGTTTTGTTTATACAACTCGCCCTTACAGTTTTACCTTAAACATTTGTTTTAATCATGCCATTGTAATAGTTACTGCTGTATATTGTACGTATGAAGAATAAACGTTTATCTATAATTTAAAATTGATGCAAAGTTGTATGTAGAATGCATGAAGTAGTAATGTGCGAACTGCCTCTCAGCCTTCCTCCAAAAGTTGCGTCAGCATGTGCTAAAGAAAATTAGTATACCGGGTGGGACATTAGTGCGTCGGCCTTCCATAGCTCCGATGCTATTATAGGTAGAGATTTTAAACTTTTGCAAAGTGTTCAGGAGGTAAATGGAAACTTTATAAAATTATTTCTGATTATACAGGGTGTTCTAGAAAAAGGTGACATAGTGGCGTTCAATTTTTTTTAATAGAGCATTATATATATTTTAGCTTTTAGGTATAAATTTTAATGATCGTTATTCATATGATAAATCTTAGTGCTATCCAGTTAGTGGTTTTAAAGATATAAATGTTTTTGTAAAATAAACTACAAGATCGTCCTCTCATTAAAAATCATCACATACACAAATTTAAAGACTAACAAATTTTACTATAAGTTACTATTACTGAAGATTTGGAGATACTCCTGTACAAGCTTCGTGTCCTTATTGCATACAGAGCGTCCAGAATTAATTTTTAAAAATAGACAACTTCAGACACAGTTTTCTCAATTTTTCCAAATAGAACACCCTGTATATTCTTTCAGGATCTAATGCAAAATTAAATTCTCCGTCGATTGATATGAAGGTTCCCTATACCTATCTTAAGTTATTTTCGAAATATTTAATAAAATTTAGATACACTGTAATACTAAATTAAACTATCCGTAAGGAAAGACAAGAAAAGTGAAAACGGAAAACCTCCATGCTGATACTCCATCTATGCTGATGATAAGCTTTTCTAAAGAAATGAGGTTTTCAACTGCGTAATAATGAAATTATGGCGGTTAATCGAACCATTTCTATGGAAAGTGGTTTCGTCAGCAAACAAAACTCTATCAAAAAACCCCGATCTTCCTGTATTTGGCGTCTAGCCCAATTACAAAAAGTTATTCTTCTTTGAAAATCATCATCCATCAGTTCTTGATGTAGATGTATATGATACGCATGATATTTATATTTTTTAAATATTCGTTCAACAGATGTTTTACTTAAACGTGTTGCTACGCTTATGTCACGTTGGCTGCAGTGGGATTTTCTGCAACTTGTAAAAAAACAGTTAGTTCGTTTTCTTCGTGTGATACCGTCTTTGCTCTAGTCTGTTTTGTATACGCAACATTTCCAGTTTCAATAACTTTGTAAAAGTTTTCGGGTCAGGCGTTATTTTGTTGGGATAACGTTGGTAATATATCTGACTCGCCAAAAAGCAATTTCGTTCGGCCTCGCCCTGTATAAAGATCATATCTACAAGTTTATCTTTAGTAAAATTAATTTTTATTTCAAAGCACTAAAGTTATAAATAAATATTGGCAAACTAACACGTTCACAATGATAGCAAACAATATTTTACAAGATGAACATATGCATATTATCTATGGCATCTTGATTAGGACAACAGTCTTGGAGATAAGTGCCTTCTTTGAGCATGGCAACTAAATTTTATAAAATATTTCGAAAATAACTTAAGATAGGTATAGGAAGCCCCACATCGATCGACGGAGAATTTAATTTTGCATCAGATCCTGAAATAATATATAGGGTGTTCTATTTGAAAAAATTGAGAAAACTTTGTCTGAAGTTGTCTATCTTTAAAAATGAATTCTGGACACCCTGTATGCAATAAGGCGACAAAGCTTGAACAGGAGTATCTTCAAATCTTCAGTAATAGTTATCTACAGTAAAATTTGTTAAACTTTATATTTGTGTATGTGGTGATTTTTTAATGAGAGGTCGATACTTGTAGTTTATTTTACAGAAAATTTTATATCTTTAAAACCACTAACTAGATAGCTCTAAGATATATAATATGAATAACGATAATTAAATGTCATACTAAATAGTAAAAATATATAAGGTATTCCATTTAAAAAAATTGAACTCTACTATGTCACCGTTTTCTAGAACACCCTATATAATCAGAACTAATTTTATAAAGTGCCCACTTACCTCCTGAATACTTCGTGAAGATTTAAAATCCCTACCTATAATAGCACCGGAGCTGTGTAAGGTCGACGCACTAATGCACCACCCGGTATATTGCTCTATCAAGGTGGGCATGTTGTGTGTGGGCGTAATAAATAATGGTCTACAATATCGAAAGATTATGTGTCGATATGCATAAATTCATTGATGTGTATTATGGAAGTTTGCATTGTTGATGAAGTAACATTCGTCCGTGAGAAGTATTAGAGCTGAAAACTATTTTTGAGCTTGTTTGCGACAAAACCGATCACAAAAATTAATCCGCACTACGTAATCGATGGCATACGCCACAATGAATGAGATTTTATGATGATACTCATAGTGCGTTATGTCTAGTAATTATTGCTTTACTAATTTAATTAAATTTGAACGATTAACGTAGTCATCCTTAGTCATCGGTTGTGAATCCAGTATGGAATTTAGCAGTCTTTATTACAAGCACAATCGATCAGCCATTTTTTGATATATTCAATGTTTCAACTTAAAAGTAGTCTAATTCAAAACTTTAATTATCAATATTTCAAAACAAACGTACACGTTATCTACTGTTCGTGTTAGCCCATTTCGTTTCCTCCTACCATATACAGGGTTATTCAAACGTCTGGAAACGGTCGAATGTATTGGGAAGTACTTGACCGATATTCACCAAATTTGAACAAGAGGATAACCGGTCATTCCCGATCAGTTGGTTGAAGCTTCGTTGTTGCCAGATTTACTATTTGTTCGGAAACAACTCTCCTTTTTCAGTTTAAACGCAATAGTATTTTTTTATTATTGTATATTAACACTCTATCACACCTTAGTATAACCTAAAAGTAGCAGGACTGCACCTGTTTTACTTATGAAGATATGACAACATAGATTGTTTGGTTTTGTTATTTACATGTCCGTTCTAATTTCTCAATCCACGTTCGAGTTAACCTAGTAACGACTATTTGGCAGTTGTGTCATATTTATGTTAAAGTTTTAAAGTATAGCTGTTAAACTAAGTGAAGCAGAGCGCATCAAATGTGTTTGTAGACATTTTATTCAAGAACATCCGGATAGACCACCGATTGTAAAGTCTACAGTGGCAAAGATATTCAACAAGTTTGTGGCAAATGGACATGTAAGAGATTTACCTAGAACTGGATGCCCTAAAGCAGCTAAACATGAAGAAAAAGTTTTTGACATTTTACTTTCTACTATAGAGAACCCAAAATATTCTTCTGTCCAGGTTGCAAAGGATAACGATGTAAGTCAGACATCAGTTTTAAGAATTTTTAAAAAGAATAAATACAAGCCCTATAAAATCCAATTCCTTCAAGAGTTATCGGCTGATGATTTTTATAGGGGAATGGAATTTTGTTTTAGAGCGTGTTACGCAAGATCTTATAGCAACTGGTCCAGTTGCTCGTGTTGCAATAGGAATAAAACTTACCGCAGATTAGCTCAGTTGAATTAAATCGTAGGGGGGCATGGGCGGCTTTGTTACACTGGTTTTGGCTTTCGGCCACATTTGTCGGATAATACCTATAGGAAGAGAAAGATTGTATACCTGTAAACGGCTCTAGTCGAATATGCTTTCCTATCTCGTACGTATACCCCATACGACAAAATGTACGACGGCTTCTATGTCCTGGAGCTGACCTAACCTAAAGAAAAGTAAGGCTGAAGTAAAACAAGAAAATCTTTTATTTCCATCTACGAGTTTCGGCAATAAATAGACAAAAATAGAGTAAATAACAACGTACTTAATAAACCAATTTAAATTTTTATCTCTTTCGAGACACCAAAATGACAAACTTGGTTATTGACTTTTTGCTTTAACGGGATCTAGGTCACCCGATACTACTGAGTTACCAACTCACCACAAAAAAAATACTTATCAACTATGCACAAATTTTTATCCTTTTTGAGACACCAAAATAACAAACTTGATTAATGGCTTTTGCCTTAACGGGATCTAGGCCACCCGATATTTTATGGAGATATTAAATTATATTACAAACAACATACCCTAAATAAAGTACACTTGAATATTTGACAAGGCACAAGCTATTTTTCTTCGTTAACGTTCAATAAAACAAAGATTAACTTTAAAGGAACAAAGTACAAATCAAAATTATAATAAACAACATTTGATAGCGTTAGGCATACATCATATAACAACAAATACGTTAGAGGAGAAGAAATAATTGTTATTTGTTATCAACATTCCAAGAATTCTAACTTAAAAGGTACTATAAAATGCAAATTTCAAAGATTATATATTATAGCAAAACATAATGAAGTGAAATATTCAAAGGGAATTTTATAATTATTAGCTTAAATAAATTTTGTATCTATTTTCTTTAAATAAAATACCTAAATAGTCGTCGAATTTTCGTTTGCAAAAGAAATGTTAATATCACACCTCGTATATATAATTCAACTAAATTCTAAATAATTTCAAGATAAAGTTTACTTATAATTTGTAAAGGTAAATTCGTATACAACCGTATGATAATAAAACTGAGCAATAACAACTTATTTTGACACATAAAATACTTCTTTTATTTTAAATGGAATAAAATTTTACCAAAAGAAAATATTTTAGTTAAATATAACGTAAAGAATTACTTAAAGTTTTATTTGAAAGCAGGTTTTGAATTAATTTCTTTATGATATCTATATACATAAACCTTGAAGCTAATGAATTGTCATTCCAAAAGTTAACATTTAACAATATATTATTTTTAAAAAGCAAGGACGTTGTTTTGCAACATGATTTGGTTTATAAAAGCTGGAGTTGGGTTCTTATCATCCATGTTATATATGACGTACAGCGACTAATAAAGGCAAACTGACCTGGATTTCGTGTGTACGAGTGAAACATTAGAAGACACTTGCGGCAGTTGGTTACCAGATGTACTTTATCCAGTTGAAGCCAGCAAACTTATTTCGTTTCAACGGAATTATCTAAAACCATAACGCCGATATTAATTGTTTCTTAAATTAACTTTTCATACTTGAATACGATAGACAATGATAGATAAACTTACTTTTTATTCTTAATGAACTTATGACGATCCTATTAGGTCCCATCGGATTTTGCTATAAACAATGATAGAAAATTAATTACGATCATAATTAATCCGCAATAAAGCTTACTCGTGATAGACATAATCAACGTTCGAACAACCAAAGAAATAAAACTAAGAAATAATGTATTACATCATTTTAATAAATTGAGTGTAGAAGTTTAGACAACTGCTTATGACCAACAATAATCTAACACTGCTTCAAAAATTGTGCCGATGCGGCGATTTCACCTGAATATTCAAAGCACAGAGGCGTACCCTGTTACAATTATACATTAATAATTTTACTTTATAAATAATATTTAAGTATTCCACAATCAAATATCTAACAGTTTATTGAGTGGCCGCCAAAGTCATTTAACCTTAATCCTTTGGATTTATTTCTTTGAGGGAATTTGAAAAACGTTATGACAAATCAAAGCCAGAAAATTTAAACAATCTTGCTCAGAGAATCAGAACTGAAATACAGAGCATACCTCGTTAGGAGATTCAAAACACTTTAAGAGAATTCACTGATCGATTGGGCTATTGTCAAGGCGAAGAAGTCGCCATTTTGAACATTTATTAAAATAGGTTATGTTTAGTTATTAGTTTTGATTGTTATATCTTACTGTTTTCTTTATCAATAAATTATTCGTCAGAAAACCTATGTTGCCATATCTTCATAAATAGAATAGATAAGAGTCCTTCTGCTTTTAAGTTATACTAAGGTATGCTAGAGGGTTAAATAAGATAATAAAAAAAATACTATTGTATTTGAACTAAAAAACGTAGAGTTGCTTTCAAACAAATGGTAAATCTGGCAACAACAAAGATCCAACCATCTGATCAGGAACGAGCGGTTATCCGCTCGTTCAAAATTTGATATATATCGGTATAGTACTTCCCAAGATATTCGACCGTTTCCAGTCTTTTGAATAACCCTATATGTAGTGGGTTATCATAAATTTATTGTAAACCCAAAATCACATATAAACAGTGCACTACTAATTACATGGTTTGATTTAATCTTTTAAATCTCCTTATTTACATTTATATTATTTCCAATATTTTAATATAACCAATATTCTCTAATTTGCAAATAGATATTTCAATACAGAAGACATTTAAATAAAAGGTAAAATAATTCAATAGCTTTACACATCAAAGATTAGTTGAGAAAATTCAGAATAAGGAAAAAGTGTGATGGGAACTGTTATATATCATAAACATTGTGATTAAGCGAACGTATGTGACGGGAAGGTAAATGAGCGACGTTATAACACTCTGCTCAAATCTTTTGAAATATTACAGAATTTGAGGAGGCAAAGTTACAAGATAGGAGTATAATTTATATTTTTTCTATTCAGAATTGCTTATTTTTGCATAAATTTATATAAAGGTTTAGATTGTTAGGCTTCTAATTACACCTTCTTTATATTTAAATATATTTCAAACTTGTTGAAAACATCGATCTTTCAATATTTCTATGTAATTTACCGCGATTACTACAATAACTAGTATAATTCGTGTAATATCACATCCATTCAAATAAAGTTTATTATTTAATTACGATTTAAATTATCTATTTGTGATGGCAATAAAATATGCAGTACCGTGGAAATGTGATTCCAATTATTGTATGTCTATTAGATGAACGCTTAATTACATAACATCATTTACGTTTAATTTCAATTGAAATTTAAATATAAACAAGCTTGTAGTATTTATGTACAATAGACGTGTTAATTGTGAAGTTAACATTCCAGGCTATCGAATAATTATGTGAACATTTTAACACTAGGTGAAAGACATACTAGAACAAGGGTAAGATTGAAAAATCAATAAATTAAATTTCCAATTTAGAACGATAATAATTTATAAAGAAAAATTACTTATAGTGTATAAATGTATCAAGAAATAAACTTATTCAAAATAAACATTTAAAGTTTTATTTTCTATATTCGTGTTGAATAAAAATCATTTAAATTTAACACATACGCCTATAATACGTTATTGTTTAAGATTAAATGAAATATATAAATTTGTGGCAGTTCATTTACGTTTATCAATTTTAGGACTATTTCCGCAATTCTTATTTAGGTTTATACAGGGTGTTTCAAAAATAAGAATTTAATGAAAACTGTAGACAGTTTATGAATTGTAGAACAAAACCTTCTTATAACTTTTTTAAATCCACGTTTTAAAAGATATTAATAAAAACAGTTTTAAATCCGATCATGTAAACTTACTACGGGTGTAATTCAGCTTGGCAGCGGAAATCCGATGTTGATATCCCTGCAGTACAGGATATGATTTAGTCTATTTCAAACGTTTGTGCTTATGCAGTTCTTAAAATTATTAAAAATGTTTACATTACAAGAATACAGTGCCTATGATATTAATGTATGTCTAACAAGACGGTTTACGCATAGACGCTTACCTCAAGAAAAACAATTTTATTTTAACAGTTGTTCAAACACTTAGGAGACCAGGAATGTAGTCCCGCTTTAATAGGTCGAGGACGACTTCACAAAGAAATGTGGCTATAGATGGGAGGTGGCGTTTTATTTCGAGGACATCTACATATCGCGAAAGGTCATCGAATTTTATAAGAAAATTCATTTTATCTGTACAATTTGTAAAGAGTACATTTAACAGACTTTAAGGCGCGTCGTGTATTTTTGAATAGTTTCGGCAACAAAGGGCAGTGGACTCTAATTTTAGATTAAGACTTTGTTTACAGATGAGTGACATTTCACACGTGAGACTATATTAAATTTTATAACAGTCATTATTGGAATGATGTTAACCGTCGTATTATACAAGCAACTTGATTTTAATGAAGGTTCGGTGTAAATATACGGACAGGGATTTTGGCAAATAATAATCGGCCCTTTTCTGCTTCCCTACACATTCCATCGTATTTAAATTTTCTACAAACAACGTTGGAAGACGCTCTTGATGGTTTATCTTTTGCAATAAAAAGTATGATGTTTATGCACGAATTTTTAATTAGTCAGTACCATTAAAGATGGATTGGTAGGAACGAATCAATGCGCTAGTATGGTCGAGCCCAGATGCGAATCTCTTGGATTTTTACTTATGGTGTTACGCGAAAAGCATTGTTCATATTAATCGTTGAAAACCATGGTGATTTACGAGAACAGACCTTTGCCGCGGTTAATAAATTCGCGGAGATCTTAATTCGCTATCAATGGTGCAGGGTAGTTTTGGTCGTCGCACGGTGAGGTATTGCACCGATTTAGGCGGCCAAAATTAATTTTTTGTATTAAACAGCCCTAAATGCTTTTACTAATCGAATAATGGCATTTCGAATTGAGGTCATACGCCTGAGATTCAATATTAAAAAGTATTCGCGTTTATTTAGTGAAAAAAGAATGTAATTCTGCATACAAACAATATCAAGGTATATTTAAATTCTTTTATCCAGATTCCTTATCCGAAGAAAGCTCAGAGTCGTAATCTGATTCTTCTTCATATGTTTGCCTTTCCTCAGATATTTTCGCACTACTAGGTTCTGCGGGAACTAGCATTGCTATGGTTTCCGGCATAAACGATTTGGTTTTTTCGTTGGCGATGGCCTCATTTCTGTTAAAATTGGATCCGAACACAGTAATAACCGATTAAGATTGTCCCTATTACAAGTAGATCATGAGAATTTTCTTGTGAAGTTCTGCCGATACAAGAGAAAACTTTTGTTTCTTGTTTCTGCAGTTTCTTCGGACAATTGTCCAATTGGAAGAAGCGCATGCTGTACAACTACAGGACCATGTATAAGAATTGTATGCATAATCGGTGTCATTGGGAACCACGAATATAACTGGATGTCCAATTCGGCCGTTTGTTTCGTATACTCGGAAAACTTTTCAATATTAATTTTGTGATCACTTGAAATAACTCCAGTATGATTTTTAAGCGATAAATTAAATGTTCGTCGATGTCGGTGATCTCCGCTGCTAAGTGGGGATCGAAAAAAAACACTTCTGCTCATATTTCCATCGTTCGTGTTCCCACCTACTTGGTTAGGCATGTCAATGAGTAAACCTATTCTTGTCTTAAAATTCTCCTGTATTTCCAGTTTTCGCTTTTGAATGACTGTACTGTCATCTTCATCAGCGCTCAGTTGTTTTTGAGAAGCAGCTTTTCTAGTACTTTCTTTTTTCCATCTTTCTAGTCGTAGCTTGTAGGCAATATGAAGCAAACTTTCAAATATGCGAATTCTTGCATGTAGAACTGAAAATCCAAAATCGAGAGTTTGAGGATTAATATTACCTTGTATTGATAGTTGGTTAAAATCTTTGGATGTTAAACCACAAATGTAGCAACGCATTGTTGATTTTGTATCCGTAGTTGAATTGCATATTTTTCCGTCTACCATGGTTAATTATCATCAATTTGTGTGTGACAGAAAATGTCTTCTCATTTAAAACTACCAGTAAGGACTGCAGATCGTTAAGCCTGCTTTTAATTAATATGATCTCTTCATTAATTATATCTGTTCACGCCGTTGTAACTTTTAAATATTATTAAACCTTACAAATGGCGGGATAATATGAAATTTTCTACAAAACAAATCTTGAGACGCTAATGCCTCTTTGATATTAGTGAACATTAA
>JAHWXV010530179.1:0-15371 GCA_024586415.1 Phrixothrix hirtus | reverse complement strand
TGTGTGTGTGTGTGTGTGTGTGTGTGTGTGTGTGTGTGTGTGTGTGTGTGTGTGTGTGTGTGTGTGTGTGTGTGTGTGTGTGTGTATGTGTCTGTGAACAAAGTTTTGCATTTAGGTATATTTCCACCGTGGCACGTAACGACAACAATTTCTTTAAAATCAGATAATCGGAAGTGCCACTTTGATCTTGTCATTTTTTGATTTTCGCGATTTTCTCGATATCAGTTTTAACGATTTTTTTAAATATCCTATATTTCCTATATATTTAATACTATTTCATATAATCTAGGCGGTTTCTTCAAAATTTTTCATAACTTGAGCAACCGGAAGTAGTTTCTCCGTTAAATCTGAAGAAAATAACTATGAAACTACAAGTTCTAGGTAAATGAAAATTTATATTTGAGATCGTAATTGTCTTGGTATGCTAAATCAAGAATTTTGTTAAAATCGAATAACTGGCAGTGGCGCTTTATATCTGTCATTTTTAGATATTTTCTTGAAATCGGCTGGAACGATTTCTTTAAAATTTATTGTATTTTTTATAAATTTAAGACCTTTTCATATAGTCAAAGCCGTTACTCGGAAAATTTTTGGCAAATCGAGTAACCGGAAGTACTTTCACCGGCAACTCTGCATAAAATAACGATGAAACTAAAAGCCCTAGCTGAATGGAAATTTATATTTGAGGTCATAATCGCCTTGGTTAAAAGCGAATAACCGGAAGTACCACTTTATTTCGGTCATTGTTAGATATTTTCCGAATCCTCCACTTGCACGGTTTTCTTGGAATCGACTAGAACAATTTTATTAAACCTAGTATATTTGTAGCTTCTTAATTTAGTTTCATATTAATTAAGGAGTTTCTCTAATACATTTTTGAAAATCGAGTAACCGGATGTACTTGGAGTATTATTTGTGAACAACATATCTCAAAAACAAATCATATGGAAATCAAAAACTATATTTAAGTTTTCTATCATCCGTTCATGAGACGACAAGAATTTAGTTAAAATTGAATGACCGGAAGTGCTACTTTATTCTTGCGATGTTTAAGTTTATTGCGATTTTCTCGAAAACGGCTATAACATTTTTTTTAAATTTGCTACAGTTTCTATGCCTTTGGTATCCTTTTACGCGAAGTTTTCCTGAAAAAATGCGATGGAGCGAGTTATCAGACAAATTCTCTGGAGTTAAGCAGGGTTTTGCGTGTCCAGTAACTTGAAAAGGTGACTATTACTATTATCGATCACAAAATAAACGTAAATAATATTGGAATCGTGTGGACATGTACATATTTGTATATCTATATACGTAAGAGAAAGTCGTGGTTGTCTCACGCCAGATTTTTTTTTCAATAAAATCGAAAATAGTTTAAATCACAAGCCATATCATTCCTAAAAAATACTTATATCATCTTCGAATTTTGTAAAAGACTTCAATGGTTTTTATTTATTAATTCGTTGTTAATAGAGCTAACTGGTTCAAATTTTCATACTCTTGTTTTAATGAGTAAGTTACCTTAAATTTTACCGAATATCAATATAAATTTGTAACGATTTCCATTATTTTTTCATATATTAATCAAGGTCTGTATATAGACAATCACTTATGACCACGCGGCGTATACCTAAAGTTTTAATTTAATATTATTTGGTTAATACTATTTTATATTTAATGTAACCAGTATTTCGCATGAAAATGTTTTATAACTAATTTCAACTTTTGGAAATAGTTTCGTTTGCCTTAAAACATAACGTTTAAGTTTTCCTTTCACCTGTTATTTAAATTAGCAAAATTGGTTAGGTTCGTTTCAAAAACGAACAGCTTGGCATTTTGGTTTTGTAACAATTAAGAGAATTTCTATAATATTCCATTTAAAATACAGTGTGATGAGGAAACCCCTTAGCAATGGCCTCAAAGATGTCGTTTTAATCCCAAGCTTTATACATGTACAGCTTCTCTTCAAAAATTATATTTGTGACGTTAACAATTGATGAAAGAATTTTTTTAGTAGAAAACGTGTTCCGTTCGGCTAGTAAGTATACGAATACTGTAAAACAAAAATTGATAGAAAAGTTTCCAATATCTAACGTTCCGTATTAAGATACTATGCGTGATCTAATAGTAAATTACGCTGCAAGAACAGGCAGATATAGTGTCTTTTTTAGAAGAAAACGTGTTAAATGTTTTCGACAAGTTTTAATTATGGATCAACGTAGAAAGCTCTTGGAAAAAACTGTTTGTTTTTCATATCTAATAACGGTTATATCACACAACGTGCCCTTACTGCGCAAAGGAATAATTATTGTGAGGCGTATCTAAATTCATGCAAGATAACAGAATTGAAGTACCGGATAAACCATTCTATACATATGAAGCGTGGTTTCACTTGTCAAGTAAAATTAATTCCCAAAGCACTCGCACATAGACAACACAAAACCCGCACAAAATTCATCAAACACCGTTACCAAACATTAAAGCTAGCGTATGGGTATCGATTTCTTTAAAACAAATAATCGGTCCAATTGTTTTTTCATAAAACAATACATGAAGAACGATGTTGTTAAAAAATGTTGTACCCATTTATAGTACTGGATGTAACTGAAAATCCTACTGTTCATTTTCGACAGTATAACGCTGGATCTGCAATGATTCTTCCTTAAGAAGTTTTTGGGGATCGAACATTTTAAGTGGCCATTGGTCTCTACGCTTAGCGGACTTTTCTCGACTTGATTATTTTTGTCTGGGGAGCAGCAAAAGGAGTTGTGTGTAAATAGCCTTGAAACATAATTACAGAACTGAAAATAGTTCAAGAGGTGCCAGTCAAATTCTTTGAAAATAGATCGAAAAAGTAGCGTTGTGCTTTGAAAAAATGAGTTCATTTTCAACACTTTATGAAATCCAAGTAAAACTAAGTTTCAAAATAAACTAAATTTAATTCATTGTCTTTTTCTGAAAAAATAATTAACTGTTATTATAACTTAACCTGACTGAACGATCGCTCTGTAGTTACAATGTAAATGATATTTTAAAATAACATGTTTATCGGTAGAACGCCGCGAATAAGCGATTATAAGGGATTGATGTATCCGGTTCTAAGAATATTGTACTAGTGAAAACCACCTAAAAGAGATAAAGGAGGCAATTTTAGGTTAAGTTAATGGAAGAAGGAAAACTATAAATGAGTTAAAACTTTGAAAGTACAATAGAAAAGTTTCTCTTGCATTTTAAATGCAAAATATATTGCGTTTTATCTTTGTAGTTCAGTTGCCTCGGGTTCACGTAACGGGCTAACATTATATGAATTTGATAATTTTTTTTAAATAATTTGTTCATTAGCACTATCTATATTAATCAGAACTAATGCAGCTGAATTGTTTTGTTTCGCATTATTTATGATATACGGTTGTTGTAGGCAAAATAATAAAAGGTGATAATTTTTGATTACGTTCCTGGGTGATGGATTCATCAAAGAAAGAAGGCAGTTGAGGAGGTAGCCATCTTTAACTAAATTACCTTCCAGTTTGGTTGGATTCATAGCATCCATTAACCAATACCGTCAATTTCGGGGCACCAAGACAATAGAATCCTTTAATTGATACCCTCCTATTCAGAGTCTTGAAACTGATTTCAAGGTAGCATTGTTCGTTTTCCTAATAAAGTATTTCTGGTTTTACTTAAGGTGCAACGTGGAGAAATAAATCAAGTATGGCAAAATTAGAGTTGCTTTTGTACTCAACGTGTCATTAATTATTTGGTTAAAGTATATGGAAAGAAATTAATTACGTTACATGAAACTCAACTAACAGAAAAAATATTTTTTCGTTTTATATGTCATTTAGTGGAAAAGTAAAATGCACAATATTAAAAAAATACCCTAATCACTTTATGGAAAAAATGATATATGTGTTACACAATTTTGATATATTTTATTTATGCGCTGTTTTGCTAGTTAAGTAACCCAAAAATTTGTAAGAATGTAGACAAGATTAAACAATATCTGATTAATCAATTGTTAAATTCTTTAGTGATAATGTTTAATTTCTAGGGCGCAAACGATGTGCTTTAGTAATAAATAAGTAAACGAGTATGCTTAATTGTAAAGCAGGCATTTGCTAAATTATCTATTTTCGCTCAATTTATGTACGCCTATGCAATATTTTGAATTTTTGACAGTCAGTGATTTAATTCAATTTCATTTGCTTTAATACTGCCAGTGATGTCACCTAATAGAGGCTTTAAACAGTTTCGTGATATTCGAGTACCTAAAGTGATAAGAACATGTCACAAACAAAATTGAGAGGACCTTGATACCTCCTCATATGATTTCTCTGACCTTTAGGTTCTTGGGTTAGAACTGCCCTAGATTATGAAAATGTTAATAAATATCCGCGTGTTCTTGTGTATAGCTTTATTATCAAACTAAAAATGAAATGAAGAAATAATATTGTAACCGTTACTACTAAATTGTATAGTACGTAAGATTGTTAAACTCGCGTAATTAACATTCAAAAGTTATTCAGTTCTCACATTAGAAAACTGAAATAAGCTATCACCTATTTCAAATTTCTAACATGTTACTTTAAGTAGACATTACCTAACAGTATTTCTAAGTTAAAAACGAGGTTCACAGGGTTTAGATATATAATCTATAGTGTAAAATAAACTAAAAATCGAAAGGACAGATGCAATTGTATGAAATAAAATATTCTACACGGAAAGGTTTTGCTGCAGTAAATCCCATAAAGCAAGGAACCCTCCGAAGTTACGGTGTCATATACCTTAACAACTCAAGCAATAAAAATTAGGAAAGTTTGCGAAATAAACGCAAATATCTAACGGAAATCCAATTGTTTTTCGACATCACACGGAACCAATAGTTTGAAATTTGAGATCTTTTGATTGGTCAACGCAACAATGGGAAAAGAATGATACAAAATTATAGAAAGCAGAATGTCACAAGGAAAACCATTTCAGTTTCGTCGAACACGGTGATGCATAAAACAACCTGTAACAGCTTTGAAGTAAATAATTTTGAAAAATACTTCGCTAGCAAAGTCATTCAAGCATTTGGAAACTATAGTGCATCTGATTAATAACTGGCAGCAAATATAGTGTTACGGAAACACCGTCAAGAAATTTATAAATTTCTAGTTAATTTTATAAAACAGGAGTTCGTGTAAATTGCGTATCCCACAACAAGTAAAACTTAAAGAATTCCTATGCAGATGATAAATTGGTATAGAAATCCAATCAAACTCCAAATTCTGTTTTAAAAGAAATTAAACAGAAGGACATTATATTTTCGACAATCAAAGATAGTATCGTATATAAAAAATTACAACGCAAGCGGATGTTTTAAAATTCTAAAACTAATATCTGTGTTTTAACCATAAGCTTAAACAAATTTTACTATTCATCGTAAAATAAAATTTAATTTAAAATCTAACAACTTTCTTTACCTAACGAGCTAAATCGTTAGAGAAAGAATCAGTAAAACTGCTGTTATATTCGGCAGATACACAAACCCTAAAAGATCAATTCGAAAAGGTTATTGTATTTATTACATAACTGTGTTTTCAGTAAATGTATTTTTGTTTGTAGATGTAAGATTTTAATGGCACTCTTTTATATTTTATTTTAAGTTCGAAATTTCATAAATGTATAGAACTCATTGTGATTTTGTTATATATAAACATATGTCATAAATGAATTTTGGTGTGACCCACAAATTTTAAAAGTAAATATTGAAAGGAAATATAAATAGTTTACCTCCAGGTCACTTAGCGGCACAGTAAATTTATTGTCCGAACAAAAGGGGTTCCTCCCTCGGGCTTATTATGATCAATAAAAAAGTCTGAAAACAGTTAGATTACTTACTACCAAAACCTGATAATTACGTAATTTGAAAAGACGTAATACGGTAATTTATTAAAATTACTCAACGCTGCCAATGAGGTAACCAACAAGATGGAGAACAATAACATTTTTCTATGTAAGGGTCACTTTTGATGGATACTTTAAACACCGCTATTAAAATAGATTAACAAACGATAGTAGCCTGTATCATAATATTTATTCAATTTTAAAGTGCAAAAGAGCATCGGGATAACCATAATCGTTGTTTTTAAAGTTGGACTAATCACCAACGCGGCACGCATCGCGTAGAAAGCTTTTATATGTCCAAATTTATCTGTAGCATAGTGAAAATGCGTTTGAGGTGCTCTAAATGGCAATGATCTTGGGATGGTATTGTTGGACTACAATATTCACTTATACACCTACGACAAGATCGGGGAACTTAGGAATTTACAGAGGTTGCACGATAAGCTAAGGAAACGAAGTAGCTTCATATTCTATTAAAAATAAGTGATTTTATATAAGCTAAACGCATCGAGAACTTTAGGTATAAGGTAACACATCCAATAAATGAACACCCCTCAGTAAGTGAACAAAACACACAATTATTGAAATAATAAGATTTCCACTAGAAATAAAGGTAAGCACTATTTTTTTTAAGTTTGGCTACACAGCCTACGGCCATTATAAGCAAGTGTGTGAGAGTTGCAATTTGAAAATACCATAGCTATTTATGGGTATCAGTTTTCGAAATAGTTGTTTCATTTCTTAATTGTCCATTCTATATAGGATATTTAGGTAAATAATATTACTTTATCTCTAAGTTAATAATTTGATATTAACGTGTTCATTTATTGGACTGAATGGTAGTTCATTCACTGGGATAAAGGGCATATTTTGTTTATAAGCTACTTTCGCCCTTATTGCATAGGCTTTAAATTACTAATGGTATTGCAATGACTAAAATATATTATGCTTAACTGTAACCAGTGAAGGAACGGGTGAGTTCATTTACTGGGCTTTCATACCAGTTAATGAACTTAAATAAAAATATTAATTTTCTGAAGGAAATTCTTAGTTCATTTATTGATCTATGTGCATGTAATGATTAAATTAATAAAGTAAAAAGATATAAAAAATGTCAAGTCACAAGTAATTTTATTATATTTACATTCTGCCATTGTTATAATCGCGTTCACACATTAGTTTTACTATTTTTAGGCGACGATATGGCCAAATTAAAGACAGAGTGGATAATGATGATAAAAATTGTGAGAAACTTATAGAAAACCCTATAGTAAATTTAAGCAAAGCACTGAAGTCTTAGAAATTGCTTTAAAAGAAACAGATTGTAATAAAGAAGTAAAAAATATACCATTTCAAAATTCACTGTACACAACACAATACATTTTAAAGTGCCATATTGTCGCAAGCTGGGTCCTGCTACTTTTCTTACACAGAAAGAAGAAAAAACTAAAAAATATATACTAAATTTGGCCAAACTAGGCTTTCCCTTGAATACGGAAAACGTTAAAGATACAGTACAGTAATTTGTTAAAGGTTCAAATAGAAAAGCTCCTTTTGAAAATGGTCGTCCTGGAGAGAAGTGGATAAAACTATTTCTAAAAAGGCATCCGGAAATTATAAAACGTAATGCTGAATTGATTTCACGGGCTCGTGCAGCAGTTGAAGAGGGATCAATTAAGAAGTGGTTTAATGAACTGCAAATTTATTTAAAAGAAGAAAATTCCTTAAACATTCTAAATGACGCAACAAGGATATACAATTCAGATGAAACGGGAGTTCAGACATGTCCAAAATCGGGAAAAATACTGGGACCAAAGAATTATAAAAACACTTATCACATAGCCGTTGGTAAGGAAAAAGAATCCGTTACCATATTATGTAACTACTCTGAGAGAGGAAAAGCAGTTTCACCATTGATTGTATTTCCATACAAGCGAATTCCTCAAAACATCGTAGCGTCGGTCCCTAAAAAATGGGGGATCGGCAGATCAGACAGTGGATGGATGGTATCAGAAACTTTTCATGCTTATATGGTTAATGTATTTTACCCATGGCTAAAAGCGGGAAAATATTATGTAACTACTCTGAGAGTGGAAAATCAGTTTCATCAATGATTGTATTTCCATACAAGCGAATTCCTCAAAACATAGTAGCTTCGGTCCCTAAAGAATGGGGGATCGGCAGATCAGACAGTGGATGGATGGTATCAGAAACTTTTCATGCTTTTATGGTTAATGCAGTTTACCCATGGCTAAAAGCGGGAAATATAAAATTTCCAGTGCTATTTCTTTTAGATGGACACAAATCGCACATTAATAAACTAGTAATTGGTTTTTGTGTTGAATAAAATATAATGTTATTTGCTCTTTACCCAAACGCAACCCACATAATACAACCATGTGATGTTGTAATTTTTAGATATTTAAAACAGAATTGGAAATCTGTAGTTCCAAGTTATAAACATAAGACGAGTAAGCAAATAACCAAATTAAACTTTGCTCCACTTTTTGAGAAGGCATTTAATGCCAGTAATGACGTTGAAATGATCAAGAGCGGATTCAAGCAATGTGGTCTTTTTCCATTCGATCCCGAAGCAGTAGATTATTCCAAATGCATTTCCAGCAGAAGGGAATGAATTATACAACAGTGACTGCATAATAAGTCACAAAATGTGTCGAAAATTACGTTGGAAGATTTAAAATCAACTGTAAATGTGATTGAAGATAATTTAGGAACAGATTTGGGCAATGAATTTATTGAGTGTGAAATTTTGCAAATCTATCATATACATCTATAATTCCCTTTATGGCTTCAGTGCAAGAAAGACGACTTGACTTTTCTTATAGCTCCTTCACTCAATTTTACTGTATGTGATCAGTCTACTGCGTCAAAGTCAAAAAGTATTTACAGTCAAAGCCATATAGCTCATGCACTAGTCAAACAGATGCATTGATTTATTTATTACTCGAAGATGATAATAACGAATACAACTTAGTAGATTTACAAAATGTTACATTTGAAATACCAGGAATTAATATATTAGATGAGTCAGTTAAACATAAAGATGACACTCAAGGTACAGGTAAACCGGAGCTTGTTTTGACAACAGATGTACCTGAGTCTACTATAAATGTTGCCGTATTGACTAAAATTATTCCTCTACCATGGTACCTAGAATTTAATAGTAATGAAAACCAGAATTTTCAGAATATAGCAATAACAAAAGAACAACATAACTTCAACAAAAATTCTGACATAGATGACAAATTTATTATTGTATCTACTGAGCCAACCAAATCTATTGATAAATATTTGAAATTACCTGAATTATCAGAGAAGATCACAAAACAAAGAACAATTAAAGAAGAAAATCATAAGATTTTAAAAACTAAAGGAAGAAATATAAACAAATCTGTAAAACAGTTGAATAATCAAATTATTAATAATATTCTTAAGAAAACGGGATCAAATTAAACAAACAGTACTAGTACACTACTTGATTGTAATGAAAATTTTAAAACAATTGTGAAATGTGGTAAGAAGAAATGCGAAGGAACATTAACATTAAATAATAAACATAATGGCAAGCAAGACATTACATATAGATGTTTTATTTTAGCTAAGTTTGGAACAAACAAGTGTGTACCATATTTTGTTGGAAAAATTGTTATGGTTGCTAAAGAGTTGAACAAATATAAAGTAGATTTCCTACGCAAAAAATTTAAAAAAAAATGGATGAAGGTTGCTACTACTTTTACTATCCTGATGAGAAAAACATTAGTGAGATGAATGAAGAGGACATAATTTTGGTTTTAAAATCGCCAACATGTAATAGACGAGGGCAATTATTTTTTGAGGAAGATTTATCTATGCTGAATAACGATTTTAATAAATAATAAGTACTTAGCTTATATACCCATATATAAATATTAGTTAATTTTGTAATAGACATCTAAATAACGTTAAATAAACAATAAATACCAACTTAAGACCGAAGATTATTAATAGTTCATTTATTGAACTTGAGTGCGTTCATACATTAGAAATAGCTGTTCAATCACTGGGAATTTTATAGTTTCTTTTTATTTTACTCAATTTATACTGTTGTATTTAGATACAGTGTATTAATAGTTTTTTCTTTAAAATAATTACAACATTAGGTTTCTTGTAATATCCACTTTATTTTGATATTAAATATGATGTTACTTTATGCTTTTTTTCATATTATTTTAACTTTAATTGTTCATTCATTGGACTTGTTACCCTATTCCTTAGTACTTTGAAATGGTAGTAGTGACAAATAAAAGAGTCCACATTCTTATTTTGCAGTAAATCTTGCTTACTGTTACTTAGTTTAACAAATTCAATTACCTGTATGAATTTCGTTACATTCATGTTTGCTATATAGAGCAAACTTAGATAATAATCCGACCTTGAAAGATAAGTGAGCCCGAATTTATTATCGTTTTGATGTGGTGTTTTATTTTTGTGACGATCCCTAATTAATTTTAGGCGACAATATAAAATTTCACTTGTGATATGAGAAATTCTATTCGAGATATAAACGAATTATGTTTTCTCAAAGGTGCTGTACGCAAATAGGTTGGAAGCAATCGAGTTGTTGGAAACTTCGTAATTGGTTTAGATGACCTGATCAATCTTCGTTGAAGTAAAATTGAATCGAAATACTTTAATTACCCTTAACAAATTTGGTGCACACGACATAGCTAAGGTTAATGCCCTGGCAAGATTTACTACTTATTCGTTATTGTTGAAATAGCGTACCATTACTCTAACTCGCTTACTCACATCTTTCTCAAGCATTCAAATTGAACTTCTTCTTTGCACGGCTCATTTTGTCATCCCCTTGAGGAAATGCTATTCTTTCCAATGGACACTACTCGAAAGCGCATCTAAGTAGCTTGGGATCGTAGTCAAAAGTTACCCTATATTTGTCAAAATGCAAAGCTGAAACAACCAATTCAACCGTAAAATACCTGATGGATAGATACAATTTGACCTTCCTTGGTAAAAATTATCAAATTTTGAAGAGGAATTTCGTCGATTTCGTCAAACATTAAAATTCCTACGCCAACAAAGAATGATTCTCCTACGAAGCATTTTAATTCTAAACATAAAAACGTATCTTTGAATACACTGTCTTCCAGCTTCGTCTGCCTTCATAAAAATCTAATGACATCTTTGGTTAGCCGTGAATTTACATAAAAAAATCATCAATGAAGATGAAATAACAATACAAATGCTATTTTATGTATTGCGAAGAATTAATAAAAGCAAATGATTACTGTTAAAAACTTTTTTATTTTTTCAAAATATTGCCCGTGGTAGTCGATGTATTATTGCACAGGTATCCCCGAAACATGGTTTTTGAACGTACCAACCGCCTCTTACAGAGTCGAAACTCGCTGCCTACTGTCTACCAGTTTTTTGTTCACCCGTGGGAACAAAAAAAGTTGTTTTAAGTGCTCAAAAAGTCAGTTGTCTGCGTCGATATGTAGGCGCTCGCATTGGCATGATGGTAAATAATCCGACGTCGAGATTTCTTTTTTATTATTTCTCCGAAGACTTCTAGCAAGCAAATTGCTGTGTACCATTCGGTATTGACTGTTCTACGATTCTCTAAAGCAACGATTGCGAAATATCCAGTTTTTCCGAAAAAACAGGCAACCATTTGCTTCGAAATGTTTCGAGCGCGAATAATCTCGGTTGAGTTGGATTCACCTTGGAAGATATATCGACGACTGCTGTTTATTTTTGGGATCATGCGCATATGTATATGCAAGATTCGTCATCGTTGACAATACCGTAGCGTATTTCTTGAAAATTTCTTTCCGCCAATCGAGTCAGTTTTTGAGCAACCGTTAACTTATGCGGAATGCAACGAGCATGTTGGTTTTTCACAGGTAAATGTTCATATAATATCGAATGTATGCTAGTCATGCCAATGGGCAGGGGTACCTGAACTTCACGGTAAGTCGCGTGACTTGCTTAACCAGTCTACGCACGGTATCAGTATTTGCTAGCCCTATAACCAATTTTGGACGGCCTTCTTTAAATGCATCCGTCAGCGAACTACGACTACGGTTAAATTCATTGAACCGAGGATACACAGTGGCTTTGTGTAGAGCTTCGTCACCAAAAGTCGAAGTAAGTTTGTCGATGCACTATTGTTTAGATAATCCGCCACGTATGAAGTAAACGCATGAAACTGTTCACGAATTAATTTGATTTTTTAGCCGATAGGAAATATTTAACTATAGTCAAATCGCGTCATATCGCATTTAGCACAAGTTGGGTTGCCAATTCGCAATCCATAAAGGGCAACTCCCGTTTTATTAATAATCATTTAATTTAGACAGCATTAATTACAGTTTCTTTGAATGCTTTTCTCGTTTCCAGAGACTACTGAGTATACTTTAACGAGTTTTTGACCTTGTCCATATTCATGTACTGTTGAAGTGAGCGCCGATATAAGATAACGTGGCTTGCAGAAATTTGTTCAGCTGGGAGACGCCATTTGAACAATGAAGCGCGTATTGATTGCAAATTGCGCTTTCGCATTGATGGGTGATTCAGAGAAAATTCAGCATTGGAAGACATTACCAGCTGAGACTGCAATAGACAAGGAACTTCGAGTCAGCAGAAAAATTGTTACTATTGATGGGTGCCTCAGACGTTCGGTACACAAACAAATTTCAACACCTCGTCTATCAAAGGGTATAATGAGTCGAACTTCCCCTTATAAAGCCTAAGTAACGCAAGAGTAATCCGACCGAGGTTTAACTGCCGGAACAGTTTTCTACGAACACTTTTTGCTTAGTTGGCTAATAATCGGATGATAATGTCTGACGAGTAACATTTTGAATTATTATTACACAGAACTTGTTTTTTTTAATTCTATGGTAAAATGCCGATTCAGATGACTGCCAAACTTTAACTAAACGTTGGATCTTAATGAAATTTGACATGAAGGGTTTGAAAAATTATGCCTGTGAACTGTTGAGCCTTCATATATAAATTTATCACATCTCGTATTATGAAAAACTTTTCTAGCAATAAACATTGCAAAATACATAAATTTGAAAAAAATTCAGTAATTATTCCTTAAATAAGTTCCACAAATACTAATTAAGGAAATACAATTTCGTAATTAAAACAAATGTCTATGAAGACGTCAAATTTGTAAAGTCGTTGATAGAATAGTTGTAATTAATATCATATTGAACTATTTATAGGAATTTAGTAACAAAAAATTCTAGATTATTAGCATTAGGTATGATAAAGTCAATAATATAATTGAGAAGGTTACGTGTATTCTTTTATAAACTAATAATCTGCATATTACATGTCAGAAAATTATTACCAAATTTAGAAGTTGCCGCAGTTAACCTAAAATATCAAGGTTTAACACAGTTATAAAAAATATTACTTTTATTAGAATAGAAATGCGAAATGAGAATCTAGCAGTTTTTAATGTTAATTTTTAATTCAAGGTGACGAATAAAAATATTTACTTTACAATACTGAACAATGCTAAGAACGATAACATATTTAGCAATAATTATTTTTAAATGTAATTGATTACTAAAAATTAATTATTTTGTTTGTAAGTCTTTTTTCAGTTATACAGACTTCCCTTTGTAAATCGATTAAACTAATACCTCATTTATAAATTATATAAGTTACCTATGCATGTATTTCTTTCATCAATAAATCGTAGCCCAGATTTTTGAGATGAATTCAATTTCGAGATATTCAAAGTTTGATATAATTACTTCAAAAGAACATTTTAAGAGATTGTAACATAATTAATTGGGCGGATACTGAGAACAGCCTTTTACATTTAACTTATTAGTAAATAAAGCTAAAAGTATCCATAAAGAATGTTACATCTGCTTATTTTTATCATATGATCAACTACCATAAACTATATAACTGAATTTTCTCATTCCTTGCTGATTTTTCGACGATCTAATCATTTGCTCATTAATTTTAAAAATCGTTAAACTCACCATAATGGTCATATCCGAATTAAACATTTATTTATTAAACAATCAATTCTTTTAGGATTTTCACAAATGATGTGTTATTATATTAATTATATGGTTCATTAATACTTGTATAATGGCTCTTATTATCACATTTAATACTGGAGGTATCTACTATAGTTATATCTTTGTAATTGCTATCTTCCGGCAATAACTTTTATTTATAGTATTTTGATATACTAACAGAGTTTAGTGCCAATTATATGGCTTTGCGACACCGTTAGAACAATAGTGGTTAAAACTAGTCGTACTATTAGTTATGCAAAATAGGTACCAGGTTTAATTTCAATAATGCTACTTATCAAATAACGAAGTTTTAAAATTTAGACTATTTGTCAAAATGCGTAAGTCAACGCGAATAGACACAATTTCGATCTAAAACCAATAATGCTACCGATGAATTAACTTATATACTATTTATTTAATTTAAAATGTGATTTTTAAGAGATTCTGAAAGGTATACCGTTGTGTGATGCAAAGTTCCCACACAACACAGTGTGTCCTTTAAATATTGACTGGATATTCGAATGTCTATGAGACATCTATATCCATGATCGACATCTTTCATAAATCTAATGAATATTCACTTTACAGAATCTATTAAAGGTAAAGCAAATTTTGTTTGCTTTTAACTAAGAAGAGACTAATAGAGGCAAGAATTCAAAATTAAGATAAATCATAGAATAATTGCGCAAATATCCACTGGAATGAAGTTTAATACAATTACAACAATATATATATATAGATATGCAGTGCCCGACAGAAAGTACGCACCAAATGCGCAAAATGTTTATTATAGATTTTTTCGAAAAAGTTCATACGCTATTAATTTTTGCTTGTTCGTAAACCCAAAATAACCAACTTGAATCTACCAAACTAATTTGCACTCATGAGAAAATGGGGACTTTTTAAAAGATCGAAATTAAATATCAGCGATATTTCCAAAATTATGCGGATTTTCAATTAAATTTTTATATGCATCGATTAATTGTCACAACATTAGGTGCTAAGTATGAAAAATAAATTTATTTATGCAGTATTTTAGCAGAAAATGGAATTTTTCAAAATTAATTATTATTTTTATTTTTCCGCCATATTTGGCAACTGATAATAATTTATCTTCAATGAACAGCTGAACTGCACATACTTGTATTCAAAAATTTTCTGAAATAATTGTATTTTCTCATAATCGTTTAATTTTCAAAATTATAATTTGCAATATTCCGATTTTTCGCGTATTTGGTGCATGGCCAGAAACACAACATAATAATTTGAAATCTTTCACTAATGTTATTCAAAAGAGTTTATTTTATCAAAAAAATACACATTCATTTGCGAAAATAGAATTAGTTGTGGTTTTAAGTCGGCTAAAAACGCTACTTAATGCATTATTACAAAGAGCAGTAGTTGAAATAT